>JADDOH010007791.1:0-160579 GCA_016648135.1 Agrypnia vestita | reverse complement strand
TTGTTACATATATATATATATATATATATATATATTCTATATTATACCTATACATATCTATAATATAGGACATAGATCATCATCTTCATCCCCTTGTCCTAAGTAGGGTTGGTAGCCCAAAGACTCGGCGAGGTGCTTCCGAATTCCTTTGTCATGTGCTACTTCGGTAAATTTTAACCAGTCCAGATCTCCAGTCCAGTCCCTTCATACATTTTTGTTGCTCCTTCCAGCTTTATCTGGGGCAACTCACCGGTCGCGTTTCTTCCGGGATTGCCAAGAAGATTCTTCTAGGTTATTCGTTCTTGGCGTTCTTAGCACATGTTCAAACCACCTCATTTTTGATTTTTCTATATGTAGGAGTAAGAGCTCCCTGCCAATTGTATGCCTTATGTAGGCACTTCTCACTCTGTCCACCAGTGTGACTCTCACTAGCCCCCTTATAAATTGCTCTCACTCTCTCCGTTAGGATCCATATTTGATACAAATCCAAATAGAATATACACATTAATATAAATATACAAACCTGTGTATTAAAGATAATACTTTTCTATAGATGTTTCTAGCATTATCCATTATGAAAGAAACTGATTTGGAACATATATACAACGTTCAAAAATTTGGTATATGGATGTTTTTAAAGAGATCACTTAAGCCAGCTCCAATGGGTCAATAGCACTGGGCCAGCTTTTAAAGATTTCCATGCATGTTTCCTTTATAAATAGTTTCGTCTCTATTATAATAATCTATATATAAATAATAATTTATATAAATACATAATAAAATGCCCTTGTTTCTGAAAACAGGGCATTAAATATTTCTGTACACTCGGGCCTCGTATAACACGGTTATATGGTTCCACAAAAACCTCGTGTAATACAAATCCGTGTTATACGAGGTTTGAAGTTCATACAAAATTTGGGTTTGCGTTCCAAAAAAAAATCGAAGATAGTTTATATGAATATGTACTTTATTTTTTTAATAAAAATATATAAATTTACATATTTATTGAAAAAAAACCTTAATAACACATATAATATTATTTCTCTTAATCGTAATCATCTATTTTATATATGGATATTTGTATAGTCTTCTTTATTATTCTTTTTTTGTATAGTCATTCCTGGTGAGGTCACAATTAATTTGTGTGATTTACTCAAGCCTGGGTATTTTGTAATGTTTTTTGCTTCTGTAATTGGGCCTCTTGGCCTGTTGAAGCGTAAAATAAGAATAAATAAAAAAAAATTGATTAATTCTTCTTTGTTCAACGAACGATCTTCCAATACTTCTTGAATATCATGGATATCCATGTCATTAAAATCTTCTCCTCCAATACCACGACAAATATTTATTGTCTTTTGGTGTTCATCTTCTATTGGTGGTAAAACATTTTCTCTAGAGACTACTTCTGGCCACAGCTTTTTCCAACAAGAATTTAAAGTTGATTGTTTTATTTCCTTTACGGCTGCAGAAACAATACCGACACAAGATACTTTCACAAAACGCACTACATATTTTATTCAATTAGTGTATATTATAGATATCTCACAGAGACGAAACTGTATTAATTATGGGAAAGTAGGTATAGAAGTCATTTGGGTGTAACAGGACTTATGACCTGTCTTTTGGTAGGCTTAAGTGATCACTTTACACAATTGTAACATTCGCCATTTCCACCCATGATAGAATATACCATGCTTATTCATTTTTTGGAAGTTGTATATATGTTCAAATTGCGTGAAGCTTTCATATATGAGTTGTAAGCGCCTTTTCCATGCGGCCTGTACAAAGCCATTTTCATTCCCCTAAATCCCCACAGATGTCGCTAATGAGAAAATCTACAATTGATTTTACGGAATTTAGGGAGCAATATCCTTTTTATTATGTGTAATGAAATTCATCCGAATACTTGCATTACACTAGGATACGCCAGGAAATATTATTTCCAATTTTTGTTAAATTCCTTTTTGACCAGTATTTACAATTCAGAATATTTTGAGTTTTTTTATTTATAATATGATATAATAC
This sequence comes from Agrypnia vestita, assembly GCA_016648135.1. Classification (NCBI taxonomy): domain Eukaryota; kingdom Metazoa; phylum Arthropoda; class Insecta; order Trichoptera; family Phryganeidae; genus Agrypnia; species Agrypnia vestita. The sequence continues at coordinate 158,554 of JADDOH010007791.1, read as the reverse complement.
ATTTATTTATAATATGAGTTCGAGTACATGACTTAAAATATTTTTCACATAACCAAGGATTATTTGGCAAGGCTGATGGAATCTCAAATCCTTGGTTATGTGAAAAATACTATTCTCAATAGAATGTACATCATTTCTCAGGACTACTAAGGGTTATATATACGTAATTAAGATTATGGAATATGTAAAGTGCATACATATGAGCAATAAGCCAGAAAAATCTATGGATTATGAAGAAATACGTACTGCACCATTAAATGCCTGAGCATAACTGAAATGTTTCGAAACAAACGAAATTGACAATTCTCAACATGCTGAATGAGATCATAATGACTCATGGCATGTTTTGTCATGGACGCAATCTACAAATTAAACATATTATTTAATTCATTTATTTTTCTGAAACCGTGTTATAAAAAACGTGTTGTACTAAAATATGCCAATTTATACATTCGTGTTATATAAAATAGTGTTATACAAAACCGTGTTATACGAGGCCCAAGTGTATTGTATTTACGCTTACCATTTAAATTATTTTTCCCGTTTGATAATTTGATGTGATTAAACGGTATTGAAGTGGACACGACGGCTGACCCAATTAACATTCGATTGAAAACCTTTTGTAAAACAAACACATTTATAATTGCAAAAAATAATTCTCTAACTGGGTAGGAAAATTTTTTGTTTTTATATAATCACACCAACAATCTCAATTCTGTCATTGTCACTGAAAAGTATTTTAGAATAGTTGGAATATGTTAAATTTTTCTAAAACCAATATTATTTAATTTTTCGGTTCGCGTACAAAATTTTGCACTACTATCTGTCCAAATCTTCCTTGAAATAATATCAATTTAATTCCGTTTTGAAAATAAGTACGTTTATAATATTTGAAACAAGAATCGACGATTGAATAGCTAATCTTATTCCGTTTTCAAAATAAATATGAATTCAAAATTGTTATTAAATAAAATTAAAACATTGACTTTATGCTTTTTAATAAAAAGCATAAAGCCATTGTAATAATTAGGTATTTATAATTATTTCACTTAAATGAAAATTAAAACTAATACGCACATCCACTACTATATTGCGTCCGTCTGTCCATCTGTCCGTCTTCTTCTTTTTTATGGTATAATCTTTTTACTTTTCTTTATATTTTTTTCTTTGTTTTTATTCCATTTTATCCTTTCTTATTATAATTTTATTTTTTATAAATAAATAAATACTTATTCTTTAGAAACCAACATGTAAAAGTACTGGCATTTTTGACGGGTCACATATATAATTCTCTACATAATAATGTCCGTCATTAACGCACCAGATGGCATAACCAGATGGCACAAATAATTGTGACGTGTATTAAATGAGGCGCAAAAAATGTAATTCTCTACGGATATTAGTCTGTCACTAGCGTTTCCAAATGTCTAAAATAATAATGAGGTATGAGAAGCAAAAGACATACTTTTCTATTTAATAATTTCCATCAAGACGCAACGTTACTCTAGATAAAGTTCAACGCAGCCTTAACTGGCGGCCTAAATATATAATAAAAGCACGTCATTTTTGACAGGTTATATCTAGTCAAAATACGTAATAATTATTTTGGCGGCAAACTAAGCTATTGGATCAATTTATAATAATTAATTTACATACTCTACTAAGTAAATAAGTATGTCTGATAGAAAACTTGTTTGCGTTAATTGGATGTCAAATCGACCTCTAGTCGTTAATTGGCAAGTGGCGGATTTTTAATCATTACACCATACCTGTAATTTAATCAGCTTTTCAAAAATGATTTTGATCTGATAATTTTTCATAGTTGATCATAATATTGACTGCACACTCACCGCGCATACTTCTAGACGCAATTATATTTAGACGGAAATTGTATTTGTTACAATAATCATGTTTGTCATGTGGCCCTTTTTAAAAATATAGCTGGGCGTATACTTAGCTCCAGTAGAGACAACGCGGGCATTCAAAATTACCGAGAAATGGCGAATTAGAAAAATATACAGTAAATTATACTCGTAATTTATCAGCGGTAAGTATGGGCGTTTTAAAAATTGAAAATTATGGCATTAAATTATACCTAAAACAAGTCTAAAATACATATTTAAATTTCAAAAAATTGAGTTTTTATTTACTGCACATTCTGTCACAGGATCATGGCTGCGGTAGGCAAGTGAAACACGGAAAACTTATTACCGTTTTATTTATTTATTAATTTTATTAATTCACCGAACACGAATTTAATCGGAGCATCCTTCTTAAATTCGTAATAAATTATTTATAGAGTATTTCACGCAGGTTTGCACAAATTCACGTCACTAAAATCTTTTATTCGTATCCAAAAATTCTGTTTCACTGTTTTGTATCGTTTCTTCTCATAAGTCTGTAAATAATTTATCGCTGGTTAGAATGCATACTGAAATCGCTCGTCAAATTTATTGTCGTTTGGTCAAACTGAATCAACAGGCGGCCCTCGTAGCGCAGTGGTTATGAAACTGACTTCCCACACCGAGGGTTCCGGGTTCGATTCCCGGTGAGGTCACAATTTTAATCTTTGTGATTATCTCAAGCCTGGGTGTTTTGTGATGTATTTCGTTTCTGTAATTGGGCCTCCTGGCCTGTTGAAACGTAAAAAAAAAAAAAAAAAAAAAAAAAAAAAAAAAAAAAAAAAAAAAAAAAAAAAAAAAAAAAAAAAAAAAAAAAAAACATCTCATCGTATTCACGTTCGCACTAGCTTCTATGGCATGCACTCTGTTACAACAACAAGGAACAAAAGTGCGCAGTAGCCGGGACAATTTCCATTTGACTGTCAATGTCACCCACGATGCTTCTAGAAACCAGTGGATCATCCTAGATCCTTCTTGCAACTTTCAATTTGCTGTAAAGGGTTAAATCCCTGATTATGTGCAGTTCTTTCCACTTTTACAATCTTCCGATAATACATAAACAACATTTTATCACCAGTTTCAAATATTTATTTCCGATTTTTGGAGATAATTCCAAACCACGCAACAAACCTCCTGGTGTGTGTTTTCTGGGATATTCTGCCGTGTTTCTATTATTTTTTCTGCCCGACATTCTTAATCCCGTTGCAAAGTCCATCAACAGGGCTGACGTGTTGTGCAAGCAACAAACCCTATCCTATTTTGCCCCCTGTAGTTATCTTCACGTGTTAGATTGATGCATATCTATCTGCCATTTTCAAAAAAATAATGTTATAACATAACCTGAAAAGAAAACCAAAATCTAAACATATTATGAACAATTACCAGTCCGGGGCGTAGTCACCGGCAACGTCAATCACCCATTTGCTTGGAAGGTGGACGTAGAGTGTCCAGTGTTGAGTATCCTGGTGGTGTAACTTTCATTCTCTTCCTGGCCTGGTTGTCAAGATCCAAAGGCCCACCCTTTCCAGATTTGATGTCACCAGCTTTGAAGCGAACAAACTATTCTCGGCGTGGCCTTTCGTTGCCAACGTTCGATCGCGAAATGACTCAGCAGCTTTCACCCTTTCTCGAAGTGTAGGTACTTTTTGATGTGGTGGTTATGATTTTCATCAAGAGATCTATTGATCGGTGGTTCGACACCCATTCCAGGACACCAGGAAGTGAGTTTTATTTCCTAGCGCAATTTGAAACTAGCTTAATTTGAAAAGGAAACAATATTGATGCAATGCATGGTTAGGGTTTGCATCTCTATTTAAAAAAAACTGTGTTTTACGATGCGCAGTTTAATTTCACAACCCTTTACTTATAACCCCTAAATATTATGACATAAGCACCTTGGCACTGCCTAGGGGCTAGTTGAGTGGTAATATACCTCAAACGTTGAAAGATATTTATATAAAAATGTAAATAAAATCAGGATTAACAATTAATGATGAATTATTTGAATATATGAATTTGAGATTTTAAAGGAAATTTATATAAAATTAAAAATGCATAAAATTTAGAATAAAGTACATTTTAAATTAGTAATCCTCGGTGAGTTCATTCATAACGTTTTTTTAATTTTTGAATATTGCTGCCTTTGTTTTTATATTCAACATAATATTATGTAATATATGCAAATGTAAAATATACATAATACCTATTTGTATGGAAATATGCATATAAATAAATTAAAAAATTAAATTTAAGAAATTGTCAATATAAAGCCAAATAAATAAAAATATCGTCGCAAAAAAAATGGGCGGACAATTATATGCAATAAACTTATTGTTTTAAAAATATAATTATGTTATTCCATTGAAAGCATTATAAAACATTACAAAAAAACATTCTAAATACAGGTAATTAGAAAAAATATTGATATTAACTGTTTTTCAATGTTAATTAATTACTAGTATAAAATTAAACCTACTCTAAATCTATTTCAAAGTATCATGTGTCCAGCATTACTTAGAATATAAATATTACCTTTTTAAAAATTTACCTCACTGAACTCGGAATAAATTTTATACTTTTATTGGATGACACGTTTTATAGTATTTCAGAGAGACTTTAAATATAACATTTTTTACTTTTTGAACCGTCTATTACGAGTGCTTAGTGATTTGACTAATTTGATTTTGTATTTACAATGGAACATCGATCTTCCATTTGTATTATATCGAGTTACATACAGATGCAAACGTAGCCGCTATAGGATATCGGGGCTCGATGTCAAGTACTGTTTATTTAGTTCGTTACCTTTAGCGATTAAAAATCTGCCAGAATAAATAATAGTTTACTCGTTATATTCATTAAAGATATAAATTATTAAATTTAGAGTATATTAATTAAGTGATGATAGAAAATGAGATGAACCTATTTATCAGGCATTCTTAATTTAACTTTTCTGGCTAAATAAAGGGTTGGCTTACAATAAATCACGTTATTACCGGAATTTATTATTTTTGTAGAATAAATATTTCCATTATACCATTCCATCTGAAATTCAAATAAAATCTGTGTTTCGAAAAACAAATGGAGGCACCAAAATAATCTTTACTAAACCATAAAAATATACTATACCTACTTATGCAGGTGTGGTACAATACATATCTCTGGGACCTAAAAAAATTAATAAATAATGCAAATTGGACTGAATGATTTTTCTGAATTCTGACTGAATTCCGAATCAATTTTAAATATGACATGAATACAGAACGACGTTTTTGAATATAAGTGTCTAGCATTTGACAATTGACAACTTATTAACCAACTTGAACTATTGATAAACTTGAAGGCATGATTGTGTGTTTAAGAAGCATTTGATAAAAATATTAATTTAAATCTCCGCTCTAGCTTATTAATCAATTACAGACACTTTTGTCTTAATTATTATATATCTAAAAGTTGCGCTCAAGATCTATTAGATACAAATATATCCGCGCAACAGCTATCACCGGCCGCGAAGCGGTTACCATAACCGACAACCGACGGCCCTGCAGCAAGCAGACCGCGCAGCAGGCACCATTGGCTGCGAATCACCCACTAAAGCTGCCCGTTGGGTCGGCCATTGGCATCTATCATCGACGATAGACAACAATGGCCGCGCAGTGGTCACTACCAGCCGCGATGCGTCGACTACAGCCGAAAAAGAATCAAGCAGCAAGCAAATATCAATAGCCACGCAGTGGCCCAGGGGACTGCAGCGCGCTTAACTGCTATTTAGTTTTAATTTTTATTAACAAAAAAGTACGAAGTCGATGTTTTCATTTTATTTAATAACAATTTTGAAATCATACTTATTTTTAAAACAGAATAATGTTTTCTTTTTATTTAATTAAAAATGAGATCACCCATCACATATCATTGACTCAAAAAAATAAATGGACTCTTCCTACATTGTCTAATAAAATAACGCCTCAGCATTTTAAATATATATTTTTAAATAGTTTTAAAACGAATGTTGTTAAATTGATGAAATTTCAGAGCGATTGTCATGAAGTGGGCCAAATAACTGACAGATAAGTAAAATTAATTAAAAGCATGTAAAAATGACTGAAATCGCACATTTTTGAAAAATTGTTTTCAGTTAAGTGAAATTTTAAATTTAATTTTAAATAGTAGTGTAAGTCTATATAGTTTTTTTGTAAAGCGCACATGATGTTAAATTTTTCACCAAATCGTGCTGTGTAAAAAATCCATTTTTATTATTATTCTTATAAGAATCTTCAATCCATTTTTTTGTTATTATTGTTATAGGATTTTCCAATCCATTTAAAATCAGGAATAAATATTTCAGCTTATGCAAATTTAGCTTACTTTATACAACATTAATAAATATCAAAGTGTGCTTAAATTGAAACATTTAAAAAAAAAAGTAAATTAACTTAAATTATTTCAAGATAAATAAACCGCTGGCAGTTTTATTTTGATTTTATGTATAGGCGAGGCGGTTTGTGACTACAGAAACCTGAATCAACAAATTTCATCCGAGCTCGACTGTAAACAAACAGCCCAAAGTCGAGAATTTTTTCGAAAGTTTACAAGATTTAATATAATAATATTCTCCCCGTACAAAATTTGTTGCTGAATAGATTGCAGTATATATAGCATAAAAGCACTTAAAGAAAATATACGATTGAAAAAATTATACGCTTTAGTGGAGCAAGGGCGTTTATACTACTGCTTTATATTATTTCATTTTATGACGGAGGATGTATAAAAAACAATGGTAAATATCTTAAAAGGATATTTGGCGAAGCATTATGAAATGGCTTGATGGTAGAAAACTAAATTAGAATCCAAGATTTATTTATCCTTAACCGGTTAAGTCCCATATTTTCTTTTTCAATTTTTTACAATTTCCAACTTTAAACAAAAATTATGTAAATGAAGTAGCTTGTTGTTTTGAACAAAGGATGAGGTGAGTCCTGACTCACCTCATCCTTAGTTCAAAACAATTCAAACAAAACAAAAATTGAAATAGGTACTTTTCAACATAAACAATAAAGTAAAAAAATCTAATAAATATTATGAACTGCGTCTAGACTCAAGACACAAGTTTCTAGATATTCAATATGGCATCCTGGTGACATTTGGACTACAAAAATAGTTAATAGACAAATAAAATACATTTAATCAAATTTTGTGGATTTTCAAGCCTTTGCTTTTGTACGACGTTTTTACGAATCTGCGCAAATTCCTTTTTCGTTTTACTATCCCAAACCATCCAATTTACTATATATTTTTGGACAATGTTGAAAATAAAAATAATTTTTGTTTCAAAATAGCAAATATCAAAGGAAAATTAACTTAAAACGGACTTTTTTTAACATTATCTGAAAATATAGAGTAAATCGGATGGTTTAAGGTATTAAAACGAAAATATTTTTTTTTATATATAGGTATACGTAGGTCAATGTGAATCATTCGACTGCCGTTTGAAAAAAAAAATTAACATTATTTTATTTGATTCTTGTATTTTTCTTGATTCCACTGAGTTTATTGAGTTTTTGACAATATTTTAAGGATAGGTGAACGATTCTATAAAAGGTATTCAAATAACATTTCTAGTAAACTAATGCATCGAACAATCCTATAAAGCGTATACAAATAACATCGACAAAAATTAATTTTACAGGACAGCTGTTTAAAGTATGGCTTTACATATAAAACGATCGAATTTTTCTACTTTTACGTCAGTGTTTTCTTCTGAAAAAATGAGATTCTTTTAAATTTGGTATTGCGGAGAAAAGTATTTTCTATGTATTGGAACAAAAAAGTCAAAAACGCATTTTTGGCAGATTTTTCAGAATTTACACTGGGACCATGGAAATATTATATTACGTTATTTTCAGCCTCGTCCTGGCTATTTTACTAGACTTTGGCTGAGTTAAAGTTTTCAGTTTTTTCAAGCTGTTCATATGATGTTAATTTTTTATTTGTAAAACACATAATGGTCCAAATGTGTTCAATTTCATTGAATGAATTATTTGTGTTATTTCGTTTTTGTATTCCTTATAATTATGAACTTTAACTGAACTCCATTCGTTTATATCGTAGGTTAGGTTCTTTTGCCCTTAAGCATTTATTTAAAGCAATAATTTTGGGTTTTGATTAATAATTAACATTCTTTATTCTGCCAAGATGACGGAATTATTTCGAAATAAAGCTCAACGAAAAAGGATGATGTAAAATTATATTACACATAAAATAAAAAAATACTTTGTATTTTCATGTTGGGTATTGTTAAAACTAGAACGTTACAAAATAGAAAGAATTTTTTGAAAGATTGATAAGTATAATTTTTCAATTATTAATTGAGTAAAATGATTATTTTTTTATTTTTACGATTATTTATTATTTTTTTACGATTACGGCGTGAACTTTTTTGTTGAACAGAATCATTTATTTCCGATCTGACAATTCACTCTTGGATGTATATATACTCGTACGTGCATCGAAATAGAATACTTTAAAAATAAATAATGTGGTTGAAACAATGTTAGTTTGGAATACTTGTCGATGTTCCGTATTTGCCTATGTCTAGGCGTTTAGTCCTCGCATTGTGAATATGGCATTTTGACGTCGACCCCTCCCCCCTCATTCTTCATCTTACACCTAATCAGTCTCAAACTACCTGTCAAGTGTATGGTGTCGTTCTTTGTCGTGTCTAGAGAGTTGTAATCTACGTGTTGTCGAGAGAGTGTTGAAATATCATGGAGTGGAATATCATTATGTCACTATACTTATCGAATCCAGATCAAAGTAAGCTTTCGCCAAGTTTCGTGCTTTCGCAGTATGTGTTTACAAAGTGAATCGTGTTTTAATTGATCATCTCAGTGAACACGAAGTGTAAATAACAGTCTCGTAGCGGTAAGTTCGTCTATCATCCTTGTTTCTTTCTTTCTCTGCAAAATAACAGTCCACATTCTTTCATACTCATTTCCTTCCACACATATTATCCTGTCATTTTATCTATTCCCGTAAACTCTTTCCCGGCGATTCGCGTCGGGAACAGTCGACAATATCGCTAACGTCTTTGCAAAAGTATTGATTAACTATTAATAGTGGGGAGTTATAGTATAAATGTACGTCGATTATATTGAACTACAACAAAAATTTTAATAAGATTAAACCTAAAGCAAACTAACAACGAATGAAATTGACAAATGATCCCAATAGCGTGTGTATACTTCCGAAATATTTATGCTGTGAAACTGATAGGCGCTAATGAAATTTAATATTGTTTTTAATTAGCTTTTATCGCACATTGGTCAAAAATATAAATCTGATAGATCAATTTATGAATCAATTATTACTCGTCGAATGTCATTTTTACAGTATATTTTGATCGTAACGATTGATTTGATCAATCTATCTGAATCTAGCGGTCAACTAGCTGAAACCCATTAAAAATAATTGTATTGTTATATGCCGGTTTTAAAAGAATAAGTATTTACTTATTTATAGCCGACACCCGTGAAACAGTAAAACCGACTTTTATCAAATATTGCGAAATAGGTAAGGGCCAGATCTCTTAGCCACTACACCACATACGAGATGTCATTTATTTCGGAGAAAGTGTTTATGAAGCCAGTGTACCTAAAGAAAACAATTATGCGCCCTTTAATATTTTTTTATAAGTACAAATGGTTCGCGTCTTTGCTACATCCTACACGTACTGTATTTTTAACGAGTCACGCAGGTTCGGCGGTAGCAACAAGTTGCGGCAGGTTTAGGTTTGCTGACCTGACTTCAAGCCCCATCTCTGGCTGTTTAATTTCGTTTTTTTAGCCGTGAATTCGAATAAAATTACGGACGTTACACAAAGTTACCGGAACAGATAAACAGACGGACGGACAGAAAACAAAGTTATTATGATTGAGATAGGCTACATAATTCAGATTTTACACTATTACAGAACCAGGGTTAAACTTTGCTCTTGATACATGTTTTCATAATATTAACATCATTTTTTCATTCAGTCCATACAAATTTTACGTGGACCGCTTTTACATAACATACAAATCTATCATACATATCTGAAGAAAATATAAAATCAAAAAAATGATTTTGTTACATAAACCACTGCTGATATCATCGACTGAATTTATAATCGATAATCACGCGGTTTTGGCCGATCACATTTAAACTGTAAGCCTCCGTGTGAAGCCGCAGTGATTGCACCACAATGTGACATGTATTGTGCCCCGGGACATGAAGTGACGTCGATGAAATTTTCAAAAGCAATTAATTAACTTGAAACTGACGCACGCAAAATTGTTTAACGTTTGACAGCAAATTTTGAGCGGTCTTTTATAACTACAATATCATTTAATCGTTTATTGTCAAACGACATAAAATCTTTCATAAACTGTTTACAAATAAAACGTTATATTCATTTTTTATCCATAGTTAGACATCTAATACTACAGGGAGTATCCAGAAGATCACAAAAATTCAGTGAAGCCTGTGATAAAAAATTGCGCTTTAAATCCATTGATAATCCGTCTTGTAAACATGGTTCAAACTTTCAAATCGAACTTAATATAATTCTGGAGTATAAAAGCAAAAGCAGCAATATCTAAAATATTGTCACGTGCAGGAGGAATTAATGAAAACGCTGGAATTTAATACAGGATTTATTGAATATCGATTAATTAATTAAACTAACGTACAAGATCACTTATCGCTATAAAATGTAAGCTATTTCTTAAATTAAACTATTTCGCAATTAATCACTCGTAAATATACACTTTATACTCGCTTTAACACTATTTTCACTGTTCACTAGAATATTCCATCAATTTCTGCACTTATTCATTTCGCTTGGGTTTATCTCGCCACGTAAGAACTTTCTAGAATCGCTGCTCGTTTGGCACCACTGGCTTCTTGCCGCTACCCCTCGCTTGGCCGGACTGACCCGCCGCCCGCGGCTACCTTCGCTTGTATTATCGCTGTGAACGCGCACAGAAAACAACTCTGCGGTTACTCTTGCGTGTCATATTTATACTGACCAACGCTGAAATTTCGAGATGTTTCCCGCGTTTTCGAAAGTTTCTTGCGTTTTCCAAACTCTGGACTGGAGATGTCTCTCGAAAGTCAGAGGTGATTCCAGATCCTTCGGTGGTGTTGTGCCAACTTTAAACAACTGTCACTTTGACAGAAGTGCGTGATTCTTTTTTTAGACTCGTTACAATATTAAAAAAATGTTTTGAATGCAGTCACCGAGAAGGAGGAGAAGTCTAAGAGAAGAAACTTTGAAGAAATGGAACGAACGATATCTGACATCGAAGACAGGAAATGTGACTAATCTATTCTCACCAGACAAAATGAGCGTAATAAAGTTAATTAAAAATGCGAATGACTTTACAAACTGATAAATGATGACAGGAAATAGCTATTTTAATAACTACTTGCACAGATTCAAATTGACTGACGATGATACTTCCCCATGCGACAGTACAATCACACAAGACACAAAACACAAAACACAGTGATGATTTGCCCATTTTCAACATGGATGCCGAATGCCGCAAACATGGCATAAAAATCAATAATATCTATATCACAGGTGATAGATAAGTCGTCAGGACTTATCACCTAGGTTTGTCTTGTACATGAAGGAAATAGTTAGTAAGGTAAAATAAACCAATCTTACTAGAATTAATAATGCAGACCATCAGATATTAGATGAAACAGCTTACTGCTAACGCTGTAGTACAAAGATGTACTAATTAATTTTATAATTATGTTAAATATACACGATATAATAAAAAAAATCACCGAGGATTACTAATTTTAAACGTACTATGTTGTCTATAAAATCTCGAATTCAGTACATTATACATTAGTGATTCTCGATGGTTGCATTCAATTTCTTTTTGTATATTTCTGCTTTTGCTTTAATACCCCACAATTAATCAAATAGAATTTTAAAATGGGTGAAATACAGAATTAATTAAAACGCTCTCAAAATTTATTTAAAGAAATATGTTTCTAGCCACCAACAAATCAAAATTATAGTGATTATTGCATAAATTCTATTTATAAAAAAAATCAAACTTAATACCAAAAATCAATTACAAACATCAAAACTACAAATAAAGAAATAATAAATAATACAATATAAAGAAATTTCTCATAAATTTAAAAGATGGTACATTTTACATATAAATAAATAATCAAGACTTTTTAAGCATATTTATAAAGATTACCGAATGTAAAACAGGGTTATAATATTTATAACAACCCTTTTCTGAATGTCTAAGTAATTCTATGAACAATTTTCACATTTTTTATTAAAAAATGGTCTTTTTAATTTATAAGCAAGTTTATTACGAAAAAATATTTAAAATTTCATAAATAACCCACTAAATCGAACCACAAAGCCACATTTTTTAGGTAATTAAAATCAAAGAAGGTTATTATTTTTATTGAAATTGAATTTTGTGATCAAAAGATAATAATTTTGTTTATTTTTTCTTTTACCTTGATGAAGTAAATTATCGTTTCCGAAAATATTTGATTACCTGTGGATTTCGTTGTCTGTCTGTAAGTAAATTACTAGAATTGAAACTGTACATAATTTAGAAAGTGACACGCAATCAGCACGAGGCATATGTAGAGCGGTCACGGTAGGCAAGTCATTATTACTATTTCCTCTGAATTTTCTGAGTGTATGGCTAGCAATTATATAAACACAGTTCATTATAAATTTGAATTTGTCATAGTGAACCAAAAATTCTTAATATCGAAGAAAAAAGTTGGAATAGGTACCTACTCTTATTAATTTAAATTAATATAAGAGTATTCCAACATTTTGTTATACAAATGATTTTTTCATTTTGTTATAATATTTAAATTTAAAACCTCAAGTCTTATACAATAATAATCTAAAACTCATATTTTTGCATCATTTCTCGATTAGGTGGATATGGAGAACGCTTGTAGCAAATCATGAAATGAATAGCTGCGGAACGGGCTTTTGTTGAAGTTCTGATAATAAAGCTGGAGCCGTTAGCAAATAACCGAAGCTTCTTGGCTTATTGATATAGATCCCTTGGGGACATTTGAAGATGGTATTTATTCCTTCACAATTTCATATTTTCAATTTCAACTCCATGACTTATTATTGCGATGATAAAGGGGTAAGTGGAAAAGTTCAAGGAAGTAGCGAATGATGTTGATGTACGAGATTTTAGACGATTAGTGAAGACTTCGCGATTCCACTAGAGGGCATGGATATTACATTTTTTTTGTTTATTTAATATATAGTACAAATACATTTCTTATGTATTTACATATTAGATTAATATTTTTTTAAATACTTTATAGTCATGTAGGACCTCATCAGTGAAGAGAAGCTCTTGAGTCTGATGAGGGAGCCACAGTTCTTATTATAATATATAGGTGGTATATACAAGTTATTTATTAATACGGTAAAAAAGATAAGTTGATAATGAAAGTATTGGAGTTATTTTGAAAAAAAAAAAAAGATTTATGAATTTAAGTTTGATTTTAGGAAAATTTTAATTTTTTTGATTTGCTCTGAAGGGTTACTGATGCATCGTATCTCGATAGGTAAGTTATAATAGTAATTAATGGCTTTTTTTGGTTGTTTTACATTATAAATTGGTTTCCATTTCTCATAAGTTTGAAATATTCTTGATTTTCTGTAAGGTTTTTTTCTTTGCATATTTTTAATATGGAAACTTGCTTGAAAACATCATCTACATTTAGTACTGAAAACAATTTAAAGAGATCTTTTGTTGAACATGAGGGATAAAAAAGTATACGTATAAATATTCCACCGAGGTGTTTCGAGATATTACTAGCATAGTCACTTCAAATAAATAAAATATTTTCTGATTTTAAACACATGGATTCAAAATATCAGCAGTTTAAGAAGCAAGTCAAATCCTTGAATTTTCACACCGATGTGTTGTAACATCACCTTCATGTTTCTTCAAACTGAAGATCTTAATATGACTTATAAATACTCCTCTCATAAACTTGACCTATTGGTTCATATTATGTTAGAATGGTTAGAATGGTTAGAATATTATAACGAAGGTATAATTTATTTTATAAAAATCATTGTAATGTAGGTATTTACTGTGAAAATAAGTTAAATAATATAATTATAATTTAATTATTATTATTTATATATTATAATTATTATTATTATTATTTTTATTATTTTTATTATTATTATTATTATTATTATTTATATTATTATTATTATATTTTTTGACAGACAGACAGCTATTGCTGATAAGCCTCTCATTGTAATAAGTATCTAAAGTATTCTTGAACCCGTTGACGGAATTGGCATATACAATTTCCTCCGAAAAACTGTTCTAGGCATCCACCACTCTTTTGATTAGAGAATATTTCCTTGGATTCAACGAAAAGGATGTCTTATTTAGTTTCAGGTGGTATCCTCTCCGTTGTGGATTCTGATTCAGCGTAAATAAATATTCAAAATCTGAACAGTGGTAGTAGCCGTTCAAGATTTTGTATATCTTAATCAGATCTTCGCGATTACGGAATTCCTGCAGGGTTGGGAGCTTTAAAATTCTTAATCTTTTCGGGTATTCTAGACCACTCATTGTATATTTTTACTCCCTTTATATTAACTCGTGGCGTCTTCTTGTCTTCTTGTCTGACGAACAAACTTGGATCCATTTTAAACCCCTTTCCCGTGATCCAATCGAGCTGAAACTTTGCAAGCAGACTCGTGACGACGATAAAAAAGATCGATCAAATTTTCGTTAAAAAAATTTAATAAATTGTTGGATTTTTCAAATTTTTAATGGTTTTTTCATACAACTTAATAAGTTGTATGAAAATATTTCAACGCGTCTGGTAGACTCGAAACCTGATTATAGTATAATTTTGGATTTTTGGAAATTTTTTACTACTCCCTTTCGTAGCGTCGCCCGACCGAAGCCCAACGCGTAGGTTAAGCGAAAAAAAATGTTTCAGCTAGTAAATGAGAAAGGGAGTATAATAAAAACTTGGTTTTTATAAGTAACATTTTTAACTTCGCTTCGTTGCACGTCTTTGCACATTTTCAAGTAGTATAATGTCTTTAATCAAATACGGATTCTAGATTTAAAATCCATGCTCCAGGATCGGTCTCACATAGGTTTTATCTATTTAAAGAAAAACTTAAGACGCTTAGATGAGAAAAGGATTTTTTGATTAAATAGAGGAGAGTTAGCTCTCTTAACTATTGTTGTAATGTGCTCACACAATTTCAAATCCTCTGATACAGTAATACCCAAAACTTTTTGCTTCTTTCCCGGAGTTATAAGGATGTCATCCAGAGTGTACGGTTTAGTGATGGGTCCGCTCTGTACTCACTACTACAATGTAGTACTACATTACATTGAAGTGCACACTTCGCACGTTTTGATGTGTAGTGCACACTACAAACTACAAACACCAAAGTTATTGAAAGTATAAATTTCAAATAGTACACTTCATTTCAAAGCGAACACTACAAAGTACATATTTCATTAATTTTTTACGTGAAATTTTTGGGAAGTTGATGTAGATATATGAAGAAATCTCTGGAAACTGTAACAACCCCCTCCATGGTTTGAAAAATTTTGGGACCCATGAAGAAATTTTTGGGAAGGTGATGTAGCTAAACGAAGAAATCTCTGGAAACTGTAACAACCCCCCCCTCCCATGGTTTGAAAATTTTTTGGAATCGAATGAAGAAATCTGGCTGGCGACCTTTTTTTTTAGGTCGCCAAATGTTACTTTGGAGAGAATATCGTCATTTATCCGTTGACCTTTTTTTTTAGCTCGCCAAATTTTTATTTGGGAAAAAAATATTAACTCACTAGTACTACATTACTTCATTTCATTACACTTCACTTCATTAATACTACAATTACTTCATTTCATTACTTCACTTCAATAATACTACAATTACTTCATTTCATTACTTCACTTCATTAATACTACAATTACTTCATTTCATTACTTCACTTCATTAATACTACAATTACTTCATTTCATTACTTCACTTCATTAATACTACAATTACTTCATTACTTCACTTCATTTCGTAGTACTACAATTACTTCACTTCAAGTAGTTTTTACTACAATTGTAGTGTACACTTTGTAGTCTTCACACTGGTGAACGTGTGTGTGTTGTGGTCTTCATTTTGAAATGTAGTTTTTCTCTTCGCTAGTACGGTTTGTGTGGATGAGTTTTTCCAACATGAAATATAGTCATTTGGAAGCATTTAACTTTATCAACCATAGTTTTGTCCATTCACGTATTCGTTCCAAGACACTCTAAAGTATTTAATGGCTAATAAGAGGATATGCAAAAAATTCGTGTCATCTGCAAAGAAGCTTGAGGGGTACTTTGTAACTGCATGAAGGTTCAGGTTGTACTCGTATAATATAAATAGTACATGGCTGAGTACAGATCCCTGTCGTATGCTACTAAACACTTCATGGGGCTCGGAAAGAAATGATCCTATTCTAGCAGAAAATGTTCTGTTTGTCAAAAAGTATTTAATCCAACACATCAGTGGACCTCGAAAACCCAGGTATTCCAGCTTAGCAGTAAGTCTCGTGTGAGGTACTCTCTCAAATGTTTTTTCGAAATCTAAATAGAAGGTGCCCGCCAGTTCGAATATAATGAATTATTAAAAATTTGATAATGTGTAGTTGTTCTTACATTGGAATTGGTGAACATTTAGAGTGTAGAGTGATCACTTAAGCCAGCTCATACAAATGGTAAGCCTGGGCCATCGAATAAAAAAACTTCCATACATTTTTCGCTTATAAATATTTTCGTATCTATGAGACTACTAGAATAGAGAAAAGCAAAGCATTGCCGGGTTCAGCTAATACGTGATGAATCCATTTTTATTGATCGAACAATATAAGATCTCCGTTTCATTTTAACAATACAAACATTTATAAAAGCTTTAGCTCTCTCGTTTATTTGCATTTCATTTTGGCGGCCATTGCATTTGTTATACATTCAAGAAAATTTCAAACACTCAAACATTTTGTAGAATCTCAAAGAATGAAAACAAAAGGGTTAGAAATGAGATTTAAAGTGGAAAGCGGAAAGGGCGGTGATTTAATTTTAATAAGGGTTTTCAAAACACCATTAAAAAAGAACAGAAATCTTATTAAAAGGTATTTTACATAACAGCGTTACGCGCGTTTTTGTTTTCCGAGTTTAAAATTGTACTTTTATTTATAAATTAAAAATATTCTGTCCACGCAGCAGAAGACAGCGTCAGTGCTACATCTGAAAGGGAGATAGTTAAAAGCGGCTTAAAATTAACCAAAATCATGCAAGTAAAAATTGTTTTTATATTAATTAAATATTATCGTACAAAAATAAATGCTTGCTTATAAATTTATTTCTCCATCATCTGCGTGTTATAGGTCTTTTCATATAAGCTTGCAACTGAATTAGTGTGGGTGCAGTGCGTAATACGCGCATTTTTTGGTTGTGTTAAGTTTACGGATACGAGAGGGGCGTATCCGTAAACTAAACACAATGAAACAATGCGCGTATTACGCACTGTACCCACACTAACTGAATTGCATGCTTATATGAAGCCGCATCCACACTACTAGGAAAGTCGGCCGAAGTGAAGCGAATACGATAGTGTGGAGGGGTACTTCGTGCTACTGCGGCTCGCCTCGGGCGACTTCCGAAAGTTGTCGGTTTTTGGGCCGAGTCAAAGGAATCCGAAGTGACCCGAAGTTCGTGCGGAGTACTATTGCATGTGCAACTGAGTTCCTCGCAGTGTAGACACCTACTTCGGGTTACCTCAGACTCCGGCTGACTTTCCTAGGAGTGTAGAGGCGGCTTGAAAAGATCTATAATCCTCATTGAAAACTTTTGTAATCATAGAAAGTGTTAATGTGTGTGAAAATGTTAATTATCTTAATATTTTAACCGGAGAGCGCATCTTGAAAATTTTTAATAACAGAATTATTACATATTACATACTTACTTACCATCACGCCGTTTACCGCAGGGGTGGACAGAGAGGATAAAGCGCCACACTCTTCTGTTCTGACAAACAACTTTCGCCTCATTCACATTCATACATATTCGCATACAAGCTCGACGATTGTTGAGACTTCTAACAGGATCATCCTCCAATATCTGATTAATCTGATCATGCCACGTCTTCCGCGGTCGTCCTCTCTTTCTGGTGCCGTCAACACTTGCGTCATATATTTTTCTTACCTTTCTTTCCTGGTTCATTCGCTCAACATTTCCAAACCTTTTTTCATTATATCGACTATGCCAAGACCAGGTTTACATTCTTTCCTGACATCTTCATTCTTTACTGTATTATAAATAGATTTTCCACACATACGTCTAAGTGATCACATCTCTGCCACATTCAGTTTATTTTCGTTCCTCTTCTGCCAGCTCCAAATTTTGCTTTCGTTAAATCAGTGTTGGTACCAGAATCCCATTATCCCGCTAGTCTTGCCTTGTATTAGATATTATTGGATTACCACATCAATATTAGCAATATTGGTTTGTTTATAAATTCACTTGCACTATGTAGTAAGTACATAGAGAATTCGTTAATAATTACAATGTAATTACGAAAATATCTTACCCAACCTAACCTAACCTTACCTAACCAGACCTAACCAACCCTACCCTTTTTTTCTACTGCATGTAACACGATCGTTACTTAGCCGATATGTCTTCGTTCTACCTCGCGTAGGAGAAACGGGGCTAAGTTTTGCAGGAAGCACCACGCAAATAAGCCTATAGCAGTGCGAACAATGTATCTGTCACATTTCTACGAAACTTTCGAAAAGAGGCAAAAACAAGTATCATTGTGTAGGTCCCTTGTCAAACACGCACAGAGATTTTAGTGAGCCAACAGAAGGCATTAATACGATTAGTGATAGCGAAAGTATTTCTATATAATGTAAAATGAACAAAAATGTTTCTTGTAAATATTTTTATTTTTAATTCCCACAAAATAATAATGCTTCTGGGCTGCGTTTGTTTTGTTTTTGGGTGTTTTTTTTAAATTTAGAAACGGTATTGTAGACCTGTAAGTTACAGAATCCAATGTATTATGTTTTTCTTTAAAAATTTGTAGTTAAGATTTTTTTCAAAAATTTCCAATAATCAATCGATCTGTATTTAATCACTAAATGAACGTAGGTACTAAATAAATGTTAAGATTCATTTTTGGACATGACTGCTTTAATAGATATCCTCGTAAGCGAGTGATTAGGACCCTGCATGAGCCAAAGGATTAAATAAAAAGGGCATAGAAATTCACTCATTTTTAGTAGAATTTTTGTAAAATATGGCGAACCAGTCTCCATCACTCCATCACGTTGAATACAAATTTAAATTTTCCATAAATTAACTAGATGATGTTTGATTGCCATAAAGTAAGAAGAGAACTTAAATATATTTAACAATTTGAGTCACTTACGACTTGAAGGTAATCTGCAAATATTAATTCAGGGTTTTTTAGGCAACGATACCGATGTCTCTTAAATCTAAATCTTTTAAGGAAGTTTCTTGTTGTCACTATTTACGTAAGTTTTAAATGTCACTGTTTATTTGTTACATATAAATGTTTTTACATTTTCCCCCAAGTGTGCAAAAGTTAAAAAGATTCGTAACTTCTTTTAAACTTTGATCGAGATGGGTTGTATCCCTTAAAGTTATATAGTCCAAAGGGTGCCGTATAAGAACAACAAAATTACAAAATTAAATTTAACCTTACTTGAACTGACTCTGTGAAAAATGTATTTTATCATAAACTGCTAAATATACATATATATTTAGTTGCCTGATATATATTAAACTTAATGTACATAATAAGTACATTGAATGATGCCTGCCATAGTCCAACGTCGATCAGTCTGGATTATTATCTCTAGCACAACCCCTCCAAATATTTGATAGAATAGAGATAATATAACTTAATATATACAACTTTCAAAATTTTGATGTGTGGATGTTCTGACGGTGAAATTTGTGAACGTCGCATTGTTTAAAGTAATTACTTAAGTCAGTTCACATAGATCATAAGCCCCATGGACACCCTTCAAAACATGTTTCAATACATATTTCCCACATAGATAGACTGAGACTTCTTCTTAAGTCTCTGTGAGACTTCTAAAATTAATCTTAATTAAACTTAATATTAATTCAGCAAAATCATAACAAATAAAATTAAATAATTTAACTAGATTTGTGTTTTATTTTAATAAAACTAACTAAAATTTTTTTGTTAATAGAAATATAATCGATTTTTTCCTCTTATATAGTCACCTCTCTCTTTTGAATTTTATTATATAGTTCTAAATTTATGCGGTGCGATACAACTTTCAAGGAGTTAGCTTCCATTGACGTAATTAGGTGCATCAAAGCGAACGCTAAATAGCTAGATAATCAAACACCTACATATTAACATAACATAACGGGCACATTAAGAACGAGAAGATAATTTAACAAACGCTGTTAAATTATCTGTTAAAATAAAGATAATTAATTAATAACAACGCCTGATGAGAATCGACAAAAATTATTGGAAACAATCGAAAACACCCAATCTTCTTCTTCTTCCTCAGCTTTCATCTCTCCACTGCTGCATATAGGCCTCTTTCAATTTGCCAGTTGTAGCCATTTTGGCCCCCCCCCCGGGGGAGATGGGCTGACGATAAAGCCGCCATCTCTTTTGAGGCCTTCCGGCGCCTTTTTGTTTTTCCCAAGGTCTCCATTTCAGAACTTTCAGAGTCCGTTTAGTAGCATTTTGCCTTGCAACATGCCCTGTCCATTGCTATTTTAGCTTCGCTATGTGATTCATGATATTCACTACTCTAGTTCCACGCCTAATTTCATCATTTTTAATTCTATATATTTGGCTTACGCCGAGCATGGATCTCTCCAAGCCAAGTGAGGATCGCTGTTTGAGCTTTTCTACACTTTTCTTTGGAAGGGCCATCGTCTTTACTCCATACGTCATCACCGGCAGTATGCATGGTTCAATTTTTTTTCTTTTTAAGCTAACTGGGAAAATAGTTTTTTGATATAGTTGAAAATAGTTTGAGTTTGCCAAAAGCAACCTAGCTCATCGTCTTGGCAAATCTATATAAAGTATCTGGAAAAAATCTTCTGATAATTGTGTTAAATATTATATGATATTTATAAAATCAGAGAATAATACGTTATAAATGATGGCATAGAAGATATTATGAGTGTTTATTTATACCAACCAGCCTTTATTAAGTTTAAATAATTCTTTAAAAAATTGTATTCTTATTTAAAATGTAATAAATAATTCACGAATCATTATTTTAATACTTACTTTCTCTTTATTTATTTAATATAGATACATATTACATTTGTTTAGTATTGCTTTATTTGACAGGTAATACAGCTCACTTAAAATTGTTGGTCTTGCGCAAAAAAGTATGAATTAACAAACATTTAGTACCAAAAAAAATAATTTCTCTGGTATTTATTGTTTTTAAATTTATTTTTAAATTCTTTTTCATTTGATACAACTTTCAAACAAAATGATAATAGTAAAAATTCTGTGACGTAAATTCGTTTTGTGCTTAATTATTATATTTATTACTAAGATTCAAAATGATAATTGGCTATTACAGGAAGTTAATATTAAACCTGTTGAAAGTATCAGAATCTCGGTAATCTTAAATTAGTAAAGACAGCTAATTTTAACTTTTCAATTTTAACAGATATTTGTTAACGTTCAGTTGCCAAAGGAATTAACAAATGAAAGTGGAAGTAAATTGATCCTAACAACTTCCATTACATTTGGAAGTTTCCTTTAATCAGCGGTATCAAAGTTTGTCCACAAAGTAACTTGTAATTTCCCCCTTCGCTAAAGGTGGATGTTGCACGGCAAGAATATAAATTTATGATTTGGATTGGAGATATTATTAAAAGTTCGTTAATTTAAAACTTTTCTGTTATTGTTAGACACTCGAAAACCATTATTTGGAATAATATATTCCCAAACAAAGTCTCATTTCATCTTATTTTGTTTAAGGCTTGGGATTATATTGAAAAAGTTTTAAAAATTCATGAATTTATTTGATGTTTTACGTGATTCTTCGCTAGCTTTGATCTTAACCACCAGAGAAAAATAGTGATGCAATCTGAATTTCGAATATTGAATCTGTCAGTAGGTCAAATAATTAAACAACGAAAATCTTTGTCTCACTCTTTTTGCGAGGAAATTATTTACTATTCGTAGTTTTAAAAATTAAAATCAATTCAAAATTAAATTTCAAATTATTTCGCATCAAATAGTTATCAGAATTTTTCATTATATTAGCAAGGTTATTGACATAACATTAAATCAATAAACATATATTTTAAAAATTTAATTAATAAGAAATATTTTTAACTATAAATGTTTACGGATATTTTATACGAACCGTATGTTTTTACGAGAAACGATTCTCGAAGTTTCGTTGAATTCATATTAAACGTCATCAGGAGGACGACCTGTACCCGCGGAGGCACAGGACGGACTGATTAATGCTTCCGGGGGCGTAAATGATATGCACTTTGTTGTGGAGTATTCACTTCTTCTCAGATAGAGGTCGGCAGTGTGCAATATGTACCGGTTACGTCGATGGACTTTTCTGCTAAGTCTCTTAGAGATTGAATCAAAGTCATAAGACAGGGCGCCAAATACTTGATAGTTTGTAACTGTCATCTCTATTGAAATTAGGGTGTTTGTATATTTCAATGGATTCCTTCACTAATCGGGTATATGGTGCGGTTCTGTTGATTAGATTTTTGTCATGTCAAATCTGATCTGTGACTTTGGATGCGTGTTGGCAAATTGCCGATATACTGGATTTGTTGCTCCAATATGTTCCTCCAAACGTGTAGCGATATTGCGTTTGGTTGTCCTTCGTAGAATGCACCACAATCGCATGGTACTCTGTGTATACCTGGAGACTCGAACAGTGTGTTATCTTTCACACTACCCAACATACGTGAGATCGAACTAGGGGGGCTGAAAATTGTTTTTATATTTAATTTCAGCAACACCCGGCTGATTTTGTCAGTGAGACCTCTGATGTAAGGTAAGTAAGCTTTATTTCTTGGGACATCGCTTATACATTCCAGTATCGTCCATTCACTCTGTTTACTTTTTATTAAATCCCTTAATGAAGGTACCTTCCCGGATCAATGGAAAAATGCACACATAACCCCTATTTTTAAATCTGGTCAAAACAAAATAAACAAAACAAAATAAACAAAAAATCTGGTAAATAACTACAGACCAATCTCAAAATTCTAAAACTAGTCTATACCCAGATATTTAGCGCCATAAAGCCATACATTAATCCCCAACAACACGGATTCTTCGCGGGAAGATCCACTGTCACCAATCTACTAACCTTCACGCAGTACGCGCTATCCTCAATGGATCAACGAGCGCAAACCGATGCCATATACACAGACTATAGTAAAGCATTTGACAAAGTCGATCATGACATTTTAACTGATAAACTGATACAAATAGGAATCCACGGTGACCTACTAAGGTGGCTTATTTCCTACATTACCAACAAAAACCAAGCAGTAGTCATCGGCGGTCTTAAATCTGACTGGCCGCGCATCTCCTCTGGAGTCCCTCAAGGGAGTTTACTGGGTCCATTACTGTTCATAATCTATATAAACGATATACAAAACTGCTTTCATTTTGCTAATTTCCTACTTTATGCGGATGATATGAAGATTTTCGCAAAAGTGAACTCCCTAGACGATTGCCGAAAAATTCAAGAAGATCTTAACCGCGTTTCTGCCTACTGTCATATAAACAAACTTCTTCTTAACGCGAAAAAATGCTTTCAAAAAATAAATAAAAAAATACATCCAGCTTAATTTGGGAGTTGGTTGCCATTTAAGGATACTTCTTGATATCCGTTCCACTGGCATTCTTAGTGCACGTCCAAGCCACCTCGTTTGTGATTTCTCTAAATACAAGAGTAGGTACCTTATGTCAACCTTTCATCCGTCTTGTCTCCCGCTACCTCCCTTATAAAATTCATCTCGATTACCAGGAATCTTTACTTCACTTAAGAATATTTATCGAAGTTACTTCCAATAGATTTCTACCGATTTGTATCACATTTTGGGTTCATATTATTAAACACATTATATCGTTCTCTATGAATGATTTATCAATGGTGGTAAAATTGGCCATAGAAAATTTAAAAACACCTAAAATAGCCGTTATTAATAACCCGAACCTTCGAAAATCAAAACTAATATTAAATTGTTCAGACCAAAATGTTGTAAAAATATATGATTTACATTTAAAAAGATCACACTAACTGTGAAATTAGTTATCAGCAGTATTTTGTATAATATTAATAAATAAAAATTACAGTATTTTTATGCATAAATTTTAAAGTACATAATTCTAAATATGTATTTAATTATTTGACTTTTTGTTTTTTTAAAGGTTTATTATTTTAAGTTTTAAAACAGCTATCTACTCTTAACGTCATTTCATTATTGCAGTAGTTTCTAACCTAGTTTTAACCACAACACCAACATTCACCACAATACATCAGCCCTGATGATGGACCCTACAATAGAATCCGAAACGTTGGCCCGAAAGGTCGTATTAACACGGCATAATACCCCAGTAAACACAAACTTGGAAATTCGTAATACACTTTGACGCACACCATGTCTCATATTTCATTATTCAGGGAAGCAATGAGAAAAAGTGAAGAAATTGAGGTAGTATGGCCACGTTGGACGCAGAGCACCCGATCTCATTGTTAACAAGATGATAACCACGGAATGCATCCGAAGGAAGAGAAGAGGGACCCACCACACACTCAGGACCATTCCATGAGCAATAACTCCCATATCGGCCCTTTCGCCACCCATGTTCGGCATTTTGTTAATGCTAAATTGGCCGTGTTCACCGTCCCGCTTACAGTCATGGGAATGCGAGTGGGACGGGGGGCGTCCACACAAAACCTCTTCTCCGTCTCCGAGGCGCAGGGACAAATAACGGAGCATACTTTTTATCCAGAGGAAGACCACAAAATTTATGGGTGGTGCAAAAGAATGGTCGGATGCAGAGGCATGGATTGCATGACGTCATCTAGAACAAAAGAACGTAAAGCGTAAGAATTAGGAGAGCTGACCCTAATAGTCGACAACGACAATGAGTTGGGTTGAAGCCAGGAAGAAGGAGAATGTGATAAAGTCAAGATATATTTTGTTATTTATCTCCAATTATTTAACACTTCATTTTTCATTTTCTTAACTATGTTACTTTTTAAATATTAATTGTTGTCCTCCATTCCCGTGGCTTCACTTTTATATTAACGTTTTGTATATTCAAGGTTTTTCAGAAAATAACAGCAAATTGACAATATTTCACGAAACGAATACCCCAGGCATTTCAAACGCCCGCGCAGGGTAGGTAATATCAACCCATCTACCCACTATCTTCTCTCAGATTCAATTTGCTATTTATTTTTTTAAAATCCTCATATTTTACATGAATATTCTTAGTGGAACTATCTATAAAGGCCATTAAGTAACATGTGAATAATAGTCTAGCATTAAATTAATGCATATAAATTTAAATATGCATTGGATAATTTGTACTACACATCATATTCAAAATAATTGGCGCATAAACACACAGAGACGACAAACTAAAAAAGATAAATACTAAATATCCACATTGCTCAGAGATATACTGATTGATGACTGCTTGAAAGTGAAAGTTTTGTACATCGTGAAAAAAGACCTTGGATGAAAAACTTTTACTTAAAAAATCGAACACCACAATTTATTTTTTAAATTCCCATAACGCCATACAACAACAAAAATTGCCCACAACAAGCCATAAATTCACAAATTTAAGGGATTCCTGTGATCTGTAGAAACAATTTTACTCCGAATGAATTTTTTATATGGAGTAATATAATGAGTTTTCACATGTAGTCTGCCATGTTGAAACAGCAATATTCTGGGATTTAATAGTTAGAATGACAACTATTGTGGCAGAATGAAAAACAATGCATGATCAATCTTTGTCTTCACACGTTAAACTAATGACCAAGATTGCAACAAACAGCTGCTTTCTCGTTTATCATAAAATAGATTAAGAAGACCGGTAGTTTTTATGAAAAATCTTTATTTATCAGCGAGCTTAAGAAAAGAAAAAGACGATAATATATACTGTTATGTAGAAAATCAGAGCAACCATGACTTGTAACTACGTTTATTTTTACCTGTTAAATGATAATATTAAGGATTAAATATTTTTTCTTTAAATTTTTTTTTAAATGAGATTAAAATACACAAAGGAAAAATAAAGAGATTTTTTTGAAATTTGCTTTGTATTTTCTGTATCGCTCTCAATTTTGTGAAGCTTTTTAACGTCAAAGAGAATATTTTTCTTAGTACAGTGTGTATTACCAAGCAAAAAATATTTTTTCTTCCTGAATTCTAATCATCAATGTCCAGCTTTGAAAAAGGCACATTCCCTTGATTTTCTTATTCGTCATTAAATAAAACAATGAAAACTCTCTTTTTCATGTTAAAAGAGAAAAAAATAGATGGGTCGTTGCCAAGGAAATATTCTTTCAGTATTGAAAGGGTTCCGTTGAAGTGTATAATGTCTCGCTACATGTTGTTTACATGTTAATAGCTTACTTTGCGGTACTCTTGTGGCACCCGTGTCACAAAAAAATGGAGGAAATGAGAGATGCGATTGGTGAGGACAAAAGGTAGTGAAGGATGGGGTTCAAAGGGATGAAAAGTGTTCAAATTTTAGAGTTGAATGGAGGTAGTGTCGATTATTTTAGATTTTTATTAACAGGCAATTAGAAAATTCTCACAATCTTAGTCATTAATACGAGAGCGGAAAAATTGGTATGGAAGTCTTTGAGGATTTACAGGGTTTACAGGGCTCATGACTTATCATACGGCTGACTTAAGTGATTACTTTGCACATTGTTATGTTCACTGGTCCCACCTAATATCCCTCACATTTCTATCAATTATAGATATATATATATATATATATATATATATATATATAGATATACATTCAAAATTTGAATATGTAATGAATTTTTTAACCACTTTGTTCACGCCATCTATGTTTTTTTTTTATTTTATCATTATCATGAAACAGTATATAGATTTCATCACTGGAAAATAAGACTTCTTTATTTTTGTATGAAAGCATACAGAAATATTATTTTTTTTACTCTTATCAAAATCAATATTTGGCTGGTTTCCTCACGTCTTCCCATCCAAGAATAAGAATCGAATCACTGACCGATATTGCTCTTTTTCCGTGATTCCAAAAGAATATAAACTTGCCCGCTTTCAAAAGGTCAAAGGGTTGACGATAATTAGGTTAAAAACAAAGACAACAAAGAATACCCTCGGTTACTGAACCACGAGAGTTTAATAAACAAAGATTTAGTAACTCCACTTGAAGAAGTGGGGTCCTAAATCCTTGTTTATTAAATTCTCTTAACTTAAAAAAAAAACTAGCGTGAGATGCATACCCCTATGCAGGTCGCAGGTAAACATTTTTATAATTTTCAAAAATATTTATAACGGTTCGAAAGATTGCATTAAATATTCGTGAGTATAATTCGTGAATATCAGTCATTTAATATGGTTACCTACTTATCGTATTCCAAGTAGTGAAAATTAAACCATTTTTTTTAACTTGTTACACACATTACAGTTATTTGATATATATATATATATATATATATATTTGTATCGATGATTGGTAACTGAGATATAACTTCTGTTAAGTACCGTTGGTAGCCGGCCAAATTGCGAAATTTAGTTACCAGTCAATGACACAATCGGATGCAAAATTTAAATAACGGTTAGTATGTCACCGGTTAAAATACCTTCAGAAATTTCAACAAGGTTTTTTTAGTACCAAATAATGTTAAAACATAAAACTGTAATGGACCTTTTTCAAGTGTTCCGATATGAAAAACTTTTGTAAAACATTTCAGTGATCAGTAAAAGTTTCCTAGTTTTCAAATCAGGATCTCATAGCAAAAACCAATTCATTTATTTTAGTCCCTCAAACTTTAAGTCGTTACGGAAAGACCTACAAAAATATTCAAATTGAACAACGGGAAAACTTGTTTTTTTTTAATAGAAATCAGCAAATGATAATAGAGTAAACTTGGTGTAACTGTGTTTGACATTTCTTTGTAATCTTTCTCAGATTTTTTCCATTTTTATGCTGATAAAACATGAAATATTTCTGTAAATATCCAAACCTCGGCATCCCGAATACTCAGACAATCCGAAAACTATCAGATGCTACGTGTTCTCGAATTATTTTATGGAATGGAAGCATGGACACTTACCGAAGAATTGATAATAAAAGAGGCATTTGAGATGTAAATCTTTTGAAGAATAGAAGAACAAGATCTTTAGAAGACTTAAGAAGCGGAACAAAATAAGATGTTATGATTCGGATGAATATGGAAAAAAATTGATTGAAACGTTAAAAATCCGAAAATTTTAAAATCTCGGACATGTGATGAGACGGGATCTTATATCTCATAAAACAGGTAAAGATTTCCTTAATTTGGGGCCTTGCAAGAAGGAGAACACCATGGCTCAAAAAACCTGAGACAGCTATTCCGGGCCGCAATAATTAAAGTTCTTATAGCCAACATGACAACTAACGTTCTTTGATATTCATGGATTCATGGCACATAAAGAAAAAGAATGTGGTGTGTTTAGGCCGGCCACCTTAACAAGAGTACAAAGGGGCGCGGCTATAAAAGAAGAGAGCACACTCTCTCTCTCTCTCTCTCTTTTTCTCTCTCTTTCTCTCACGGCGAAGGGGCTTCACGAAAGTGGTCATGATGCGGCCATTTTGTTTTTTTTTTCAATTTTTTTTCCAATAAAATAAAAGTTTGTCATGTAAGTTAATCATTTAATATGTACTAAAACCTTTTTTTTAAATAATCACATCTTCCTTAAAAGTCACCAAATTTCTGGGCTCTGTAATCCCTTAATACAAATTTGTTATAAATAGCCGATTCACAGTTTTTACGTGAATTTTAATGTACAAAATATAATTCATTAATAAAAAATAAAATAAAGTCCAAACGAAACGGAGCGGACGATAACCCTTTAAGAATAAGCCCTCTGATTTATAAATAAAGTATTGAAAATAATAATGGGGCCTTGACCCGGTGTTGCAATAGTCACATCGAGGTACAGTAGCATCGCAAAAATACGGTCCCTATCACAGTAAGCTTTCTTAATCCGTACCACCAGATCAAGCTGACTATCTTGGATAGAACACCTTTATAGGACAAACAGCGACAGATCCAATAAAATATTAAACAAGACTAAAACAACCGGGGAATGACTGCTAAGCAGACCCAGATAGCGCATCATGGAAAATGTACCTACTGACCGCTATGGAGAAGCTAGGGGAAGAGAAGGATGGGAGCAGAAGGCAATGGACAGAAAAAAAGTGAAAAGTTAACATGCAGGCTTACACAAAAAGCCAAAGTTATATCAGGATGCTTGAAGAATGTGGTCTGGAATAATAAACACATATCCAGAATAAGGTACGTAAAACGTTTGACTTATGTACAATATCGAGTCCAGAGCCGACACTGTAGGAACCAAAACCAACGAGATGAAAATATTGATAAATATCGCTGGAAAAACCCTCCGAGATCAGATTCGCGACACGTATCTACATTTTAATTGGAGTTTTTAAAGCAAAATTCATTATATGTGTATATAAGATTCTTCCGAATTATTAATATTACACTAGAATACACCTGAAAATTATTTAAATTTTTAACTCCTTTTTAGACCAGTTTTACATATTCAGAATATTTTGAGTATGTCCAAATTTCTCAAGAACACAAACATATATACCCTTTTTTGCTGCTTCTGTATATGTTAACCAATCAAGACCCATTCTATTTTTGTACACTTTTTTGTTGCGACTCCCAGCTTAATGTGGTGTGCCCCACAAGTCGTCTTCCTTCCGGGATTGCCAAGAGAATACTTCTTGGTATTCGTTCCTTTGGCATTCTTAGTACAAGTGCAAGCCATCTCATTTTTGGTTTCTCTATACATGAAAAGTATGCATAGTCTACCCAGTAAATGTAAAATGGTGACTCTAGGGAAGAAGGTTCTGAAACGATCACGTGAGCAGAATTCAGAGCATAACAGTAGCAAGAGATCAAACACCCTAGGGAAACAGACCTCCAGGACTCTAGAGCCGTAACAGTAGCAAGAGATCAAGCACCTCAGGGAATCAGACCTCCAAAACGATCACCAAAAAGATGGGGGGACGTCTGACAGTCCAACTTCCCAGAAGACAGTGAGGAACAATAGGTCAACAGGCCCAAACAAAGATGAAAAGAAAAAAATCATACAGGAGACTGGAGCTCTACAAGAGATATACGACCATCGGAAGTAATTATAATATATAAGGTACAACTTAAAATAAAAATAATCAATTGACTCAAATGCAATAAAATGTCGGGTTTTGTAGCCCAAATATTACGTATGTACATATATGGATGATATTCTGCAAAGTGTCTTAACCCTCTACATTGGAAAAAAATAAATTAAAATGCTTTGTTTGTAAAAATAGTCTAGTCTTACCATGGTTAACTTAACTAACAATCGTCCAAAAAAACGAAAAGTGAAATAAAATTAGTTTCTGAAGATTTTATTTCAAATTAAGATAATTTTTTTTAAATATATTTTATTTTATATTTTTTTTGTATCCTGACGAAGGGACCTTAAATAATGTTGTTATTTTTAATATAAAAAAGAAGGTAAAAATTAAGTTTATTTTATTAATTATACGATATATGTGGTTTCCATTATGTCACAAGCTCGCTCAATTATTATTTCAAAATAAAATAATTACGTCAAATATTTCGGTTTTGCATGAAGATTCCTGCATTTAAAAAGAATTTTTTCTGGTATGAGGATTTCATTAAGTTTAATATAAACGCTACTTTGATATTTTTTTCTTACTGATAATAAAGACAGTAAGTACTATTTGAATTGAAGTCTGTGTGTGTACATGTATAATTTACATGTGGTGTGTTCACACGCTGCGCTTAACATGTTTTATAAAATGATTATACCTAATAGTTAGCGAGGTATGTGAGGGATTTTGATATTTTATTAGTGTAACAAAAATATATTTGAATATCTATTAATTCACACAATCAATTACATACCCCGTGTTGCCTCAAAAAGGATGCGATCCATTAGAGGCAAGACTTATTTAGATTTTCAAGCCAAAGAGAGCTTTTCATTATTTTTTGTATTTTAATTCATTATATTCAGAGTTGTCCCTAAAAATTTTCAAATATGGACGTGACCAGACTGATATTATTATATTTATAATTAAATATTTTTTTTGTTAGACCCTCAAACGTGATCACAATGTTAAATAAATTTAAATTTTCTTTCATACAATGCTACATTTCCTTTTTGAATATACATTTCAAAATAATTCCTATATATATGTTAATTTCATTATAATAATAGAGTTCTACTCTTTTGTTACCATAAATAATTTAAAAAATATACATTTTTAAACAACCCGACTGTTTCTGTTTGAAAGATATAAATTAATCAAAACATTACAAAACAATTGTTTCTCAAAAGGGAATAAGTATTCACGTATTTACGCAAAAGTGTCTAGGTGACAATATATTTTAGATATATGAGTCAAGCCGTGTTATTGATTATAGTTATAATAGTCTGCTGAGTTGAGTCAAAGGAATAACTTAATAAATAAGGTACAGGATACTACAAAACAAGAAATGCAATTAAAATATAGGAGGTATATATATATTTTATATGAGCTGGAACACAGCAAGACACCACATCATCGAGCCTCCACCATCGAGGCAGGACCTCACCACTGGTCGGGTAGACCTCCAGCGCTGCGCGTTCTTAACCTCACCTCACATACACAGAAAGAATCTATCCACTAAAAAAATTATCTCCGGAATGCGTACCCGGAATTTTTCCATTCCAGCCAACTGCGATAACAATTACATGCGATATTTAACCATTTTAGATTACGTAATTTTTCAGAATTATGTATATTCTCACTACTGCTACATATAAAGAAATCTAAAATAAAATGGCTTGAACACGTACTAAGAATGCTAAAGGAACGAGTACCATGAATGAGTATTCTCTCGACATCCCCGAAAGGAAGGCGACTGGTAGATCATCCCGGATTATGCTGGGAGATGCAACAAAAAAAGTGTACGAAAACAGAATGGGTTTTGATTGGTTAAAACATACAGAAACAGCACAAGAAAAGTATTTGGAAGTATGCTGTTGAGTATTTGGGCTCCCAATACTACAGGATAAGCGAATGAAGATGATGATAATGATTTATTTTTTTTGGGTCACAATCCTAGGATTGGTCTGCACTAAGCACTCGATCTTTCTACTCCTCTCTATCACCTGCCAGCCTCTTCATTTCTTGGTAGGTGCTACAGCCTATCTCTGATAACCTGGTCTATGCAGCTTAATCTCGGGTATATTATATGTAGCCTTTTCTAAATGATATATATACATTATTAAAATAACTGTCAATATTATATTATGCAAAGTATTCCTAAAAATCTTTGAGTAGCTTGACGGGC
Source organism: Agrypnia vestita (assembly GCA_016648135.1). Lineage (NCBI taxonomy): Eukaryota > Metazoa > Arthropoda > Insecta > Trichoptera > Phryganeidae > Agrypnia > Agrypnia vestita. The sequence goes on along the minus strand of JADDOH010007791.1, from coordinate 125,865 downwards.
TAGTGGTGAAGACTCTCGCCTAGCGATCCTTAGGTGGATGGTTCCAGGAAAACAGAAAATTAGTGTTTGAGCTTTGTTTGAAAATAGTAAGAATGTTGACATCACACGTATTCCGTGTTTGCATGTCTATTAATTAAACAAAAAAAAGCAAACTGTTCTCACATTCTTCTTAAAGTTCACTGTTTTCCTCTGTATCAAGTTAGCTTTTATTATCATTTATGTATTATTTACAATAGTTAATTGAATGATTAATTAATTATAATTTATAGAATTAAACTTTGTTAACACCACTTCAAAAAAAAATTCAACATGTTTCAAAGCCAATGGCTTCTTCGTCAGGATAAAAAAATTAATTAAATTATTATAATCATTGAAGGATGTTAAGCCGAAGATGTTAATGAGGTACTTAGGAAGGTATTGAGAACTTTATGAAAATAAATCATATATTTTTTTATTATAAAAATCACGTCTTCAATATTATTAAAACTTGACCTGTTTCCTTGAGTGAAAGAAAAAATAAATTATTCATTTTCTTTTTCCCGTGGAATACAAATGTTTTGTTTGAAATATTAATGCAATATTTTTGGCTGGTCTCATTGTGACACGCTTTCAAAATAATTTAAATTTACTTTCGGTTCTGTGGAGCAAAATATATTTTATTTTTATCTGTAATTTTGTATGAATTTTTAAATTTAAAATCATAAGTATTGTATTAAAGCAACAAAAATGTTAGAAAAATTAATCAGCATGTTATTTATGTTAATAGTAAATATAAAATATTTGAACCCCAATTTGAATTTTATCAAATTTATGATAACTGAACTGCGACAAAATAATATTTTTAGATTTTCTTATTTCAATATCAACGAACGTTATTTTAATGCCATTCAAACGCAAGGCAGAGATAATGATTGTCGTTTAGATTAGAACATACATTTTTTGATTTTTCAATAGTGATCTAACGAACTTATTAGATACTAATAGGCAGTTAGAGTAACAAAAAACACAGTTTTTACGGAATCATTATCACAAAACCTTATTTTCCACATAATTACAAAACTGTCCTTAGGTTTTCACGGCTGTTCAGAATATTCTGTGAATAGTTTTCTGGGATATTCTGCCATGTACATGTGACCTCTCTGGCCAACGTTTCGAAACGTTGGCCAGAGAGGTCACATGTACATGGCAGAATATCCCAGAAAACTATTCACAGAATAATTACAAAACCCTTAATGGTTTATCCCTCACAGTTAAGGCGATCGTCGGGCAAAATAGACAATTTGATCTCATAGGTTCTCTTGAATTTTATTCCTTGAGTTCCATATATTTGAATACGCTTGTATTTAAAATATATGAAACTCTGGAACCTGATGAATAAAATTTATTCATCAGGTTCTATATATTTTATATAAGAATATCTTATTAAAATGACACAAACTTAATTATTTAATTAATTAATAAATAACCAAACCAACGGTTTTAGAAATGAAGACAATTGTTCTACTTTGTGGGCATTATATGACTGTATGGACTTGTGACAGGTCTTTTTTTTAAATAATATTACAAAGTAAGAAATAATTACGTATTTAAAATAAATGGAACCTAATGAATAATGAATTTTAATTTGATACCCTCCCATACAAAAATGTGATTCAAAATGCTAATAGAAAAAGGGAATTCCCTTCGTGTTATCATGAGTGGGTTACGACGACGTTTTTACATTTTCTAGGGTCATTAGAATCCAATCAAGACTCCCTGGAGTGGACCTCTTTTCTTAGTTTTTTTAACTACTTTATCTTCACTTGCATTCGGAGCTTCTTTCTGGTGAAAATAAAAATCCAAACGCAAACACAAATACTATTTTACTCCACAAACCCACAACGCTTCGCTATATTTTTATTGGTTAATTTATTTTACCATAAATTCATCACTTTTTTTTCATAAATTAATTAAGGATACCTCTTAAATTATGATTTCGTAATTTTAATGGTACTGCAGCCCTTACAAATTAAGCTCTTGAATTGATATTTGATACAAAGCAGTGGTATGTTAACTCCAGCAAATTAATGCGAGGTCTTGGAAAACTGGGTGTGCCACTCATGTTAAGCGGGTTAAAATATAGCCTTTACAAACTCACTAATTCAGGTGGTCTTTGCATTACTCCGTTAATCTGTTCAGAGAAATTAAGGTTGAGGACAATATGATTTAACTTAGCCCCGTCTAAGTAGAATTAGGCTTTAAAGGCGTAAAGCAATTAACATTTCGCTCTTGCCGTTGGGGGTTTACCATCGAGCGATTTTACGTGTTGAATGAACACTTTATTAAAATATTTACATTTTTAAAATGGCAGTTACAGGTATATTATCAAAATTTTATTATGAATTTTGCTGAAAATTGACTAACAAATCCCAAATATAAAATTAGGGTGTTCACATTTTTATTTTTAAATAGAGATATATTTATTATATATAATATATAATATATAATAAATATATCTAATATAATATATAATATAATATAATATTAGGTCCTTACATATGAAAATGGCGTTTAGTATGGGAGGAACATAAAGCCGATTTTTTTTATTATAATATATTTATTTAATCAAAGTATGTACCATTGCTATCTATGCACTTTTGCCATCTCATCGGTAGTTTATCGATCCCTTTACTAAAAAAACCATTCGGACGGGAATCAATAAAATCTTTGAAGGCGATTTGGACTGCCCCATCGGAGTTAAATTTTTTCCTTGCAAGAAGTTATCCAAATTTCGAAAAAAATGGTAATCTGTTGGGGCAAGGTCCGGAGAGTACGGTGGATGTCTTAGACATTCCAATTGAAGCTCCTCTAATTTGGTAGCCGTCTGTTGTGCAGTGTGTGGTCTAGCGCTATCATGAAGCAGCAGTGGCCTAGAGCGATTAACCAGCCTCAGTTGTTTAGCAGCTAGCTTTTCCATAATGGTTTGCAGTTGCTGACAATAGACATCTGCCGTAATCGTCTGGCCAGATTTAAGAAAGCTGTAGTGAACGACACCAGCACTAGTCCACCAAACGCTCACAAGTAACTTTTTTGGAGTCAATTTTCGCTTGGGGCATGGTTTGGCTGGTTCCGCAGGGTTCAGCCATTGCGATGACCGCTTCCGATTATCGTACAGGATCCACTTTTCATCGCAGGTAATGATTCAATTTAAAATCCCTTCATTATTGTGCCGGTTGAGTAATGCAACGCAGCAGTCAACGCGCGTTTGTTGATTTGCTTCACTCAATTCGTGAGGTACCCACCTTTCAAGCTTTTTCACCTTACCAATTTGCTTCAAGTGGATTAAAACAGTTTTATCACTAACACCGCAGCCTGCAGCTAACTCGGATGTGGTTTGCGATGGATCCGCTTCCACAATAGCCTTCAATTCTTCATTATCAACTTTGGTCTCCGGCCGTCCACGGGGCTTGTTCTGCAGGTCGAAATTTCCAGAACGAAAACGTTGGAACCAAAAACGCACTGTGTTTTCTTTTGCGGCACCGTCGCCATACACATCATTAATCCTTCGAGCCGTTTCTGCAGCACTGGTGCCACGGTGGAACTCGTACTCGTAAATAACGCGATATTTCAAGTTTTTCATTTTGTAAACTGAGTGACGCAAAGAAAAAAACAATTGAGGAAAAAACAAATGAATTATAATTTTCAAAACACAAATACATGAGTAAATAGCTGTATAAATTTGGATTTGGAATTCCTTACCAAAGAGAAGATATTTGAGATCAAATTTGCTAGTACGGCAAAACGCCAATTTCATATGTAAGGACATAATATAATATAATATATACACGAAATACACGTTGCATCAATATTCTTACTGTTCAAACTAAGCTACAAAAATAGAACTAACTTGCTGGTGTCTTTGACTGGGGCTTAAACCACATCCATTTTACTGTATTAAATAAATGATGATAAGAATCCTTCTGTAACGATTATATAAAATAATAATATTTTAAATAATTATATAAATAAATGTTCTGGTTGACTCACGCAACAGGGGAATATAGAAGTACCTTGTCAAAACTTTGGGCCCCTAACCCTATTAGGACAAGGGGATGAAGATGATGATGATGATTAATATTATAATTTAAATGACGTTATTTTATTCCATACACTAGCTTTAATGCGTCAACAATGATGGAAGTTTTATTTTTTTAATTCAACTTCACATTATGTAATTATTAATTATTAGTTTGGTACAGGTATAAGTCAAAAAAGTGTGTTGGGAAATCTAAATTGTAAACTTTTATGTGTAGTCTTTGAATGAAAACATTATTTAATTTTGTAACACGTCATAATTGACGGAATATTTGAACAAATTTTGTTCGCGCCTTTGCTGAGCCCTAGTATGTATTATAGAAGTATGTATATATTTTTGGCGGTCCGCGGAGAGGCAGCGGTAACAACATGTGTAGAACGGCTGGTTCGGGTTTGCTGGCCCGGGTTTCGTGCCTCATCTCCGGCCGATTAATTTGTTTTTTTAGCCGCAAATTCTAACGAAATTACAAACGTTACACGAAGTTTTGGACGAACATGCAACGCGTAGTAAGAATTTAGTTTTTTTGCTTCTTATACCTCATTATTAAATTGGTAGCTTCAGTGACGGACATTGTTGGTGAAAAATCAATTGCAATATTTCACCACAAACAGACAAAAAGAGTTAAATAAAAGCATGTAAAAACGTATTTTGTATAAAATACACTTTATTTACAGGGGATTTAATTATGCAAGAATAAATACTTAAACATTATTAAAAATGTGTCTTAAATATACCCGAGATGGGACAAACTTCCGCTGTGTTCCAATCCCTTCCCCTTTTGAGGGCTTATTTTATACTCAGTGGTTTCGACAGATTTAATTTAAATTAACGAGTGTTTTTATATATAAAAGATTTAATATAAATTTTCGAGTGCCTGTCGCTGTTTACAAATCTTAAAATATTTCGTTTATTTTGCGATGAGACCCTTTATACCCTTCATAATGCTGCCAGAATATTTGAAGTCTATACGGTTCGGGGTTTGCATGAATTTGTTTGTATTTTTTGTATGTTGTATTAAAGTAAAGTTTCCAAATACTGAACGCATATAATAAATAGGTTTGGTGTTTATAATAATAAAAGATAAATAAAGAATAACATAGTTTAGGATTTTTGAAATGTTTTGAAGCCCAAAAACTGTCATGTTTCGTCCTATACTTGTTAGTATTTCGAAATGTATATGGAATTGAAGATGAGAGTCGAAGAGTATACCCAGGTATTGTATGCTTTAGAGCTCATTGCCACCAATATGATTTACGCATACATTAATTATGACCCATCAAAAGTGACGTGTCTATTTTTACTATATATTTAAGCCGCAAATGAAAACGGGGCGAATACACATCGTAACTGTACACTAAAACCATCTAGTGTAGCGTAGCGCCTTAGCAGTTTTAGTGAGAAACATTTTTATATAAAGAATTATGCACGTTTTTGATTTAGATTATACCGCATTATTATTTTATTATACCTCATCATTATTTACGCCATCTTCTAATGTCAGTAACGGACACTGTTACATAGAGCATGGCGTATTTTTATGAATGTTGATTTTTTGTTGAACCAATCGATTTGCATTTGGAGATTGTATATTTAACATATTAAACATTTAGGCAATGAATACAGCGAAACCGATATTGGGAATGTTACCTTGCACAGTTACAAGAAAGTCCAAACTAGCATTTTTTGTAAAAACAGGGTTAATGCAGAAATATACATTTTTTTTTACTTCGCTTATTAAATATAATAATTATTTAAAAAATATATTTATACTCTTTATTATTTTCATTGAATTGGTGTTTATTGTTTTATTTCATATTTTATAATTTATCTTATTACTTATTGTATAAAATTACTATTTGTAATTTAATTTTAATTAAGGGGGAATACCTACCTATGAAGCGCAAAAAATGGCAATTTTGTGATTTTTTTTAGATAACCTATATAATTTGTGGTATTTGTATTACTTTTACATGAAAGTAAATACTTATTAAAATACATTTATTTTTTTTATAAAAAAATATTCAACATTTTCAGAAAATTATTGGGTTTTGTCGACTGCCGAAAAAAAGATCCTACGCGGTGACCACTCCCATTTCTTCTGTAAATATCAGAATAAAAAACAAAAAGACTATAAAAAGTTACACTTTAATTTAGTATCTGACTTGTTTTTTAAAATATAGATTTTTGACAAAATGGCGGGCGTTTGAATTTAAAATAGCGCTTTTTAGGGAAAAATTAGGGTTTATTATGCCGATAAAAAAAAACAAATCACTTAAATAAATCCTACAATAAAGAATAGATCATTATGTATGGAATTACCACTAGAAATTTCAAAGTTTTGAAGTTGATCGGTTCAGTGGTTACTGCGATATTTTGATCACCAATGTTCAAAACATGGTTTCTAGTAAAACGCGTTTGAAAATTAAGCAATGAATAAATCGCGAAATCTTTCGACTTACATAAGACCATTGATTCCATGTCCACCTTGCTTAGAATTTCCATATCATCGAGCACTTTTCACAGACATAATAGAAACAGTTCTTACGTTTCTATTTTGAAAGAGCCCGACTGGCAGCTACCTGCGTGTAGTGCAGCACCGTGCGGCGCGGCGCGTAATCAACAAAGAGATGCCACTATTATAAGCTATTACTTGTTTTTTTTAAATTTTTACTTGAAATTTTCATCAGACGTTTTTAAGACCTCAAGCTTCAAGAAAATGCAAAAATTGAAATATCGATTTTTTTCGAAATGTCTAGGTAGGTATTACCCCTTAATATGTATTGAATAAAATTATTATTTCTTATTTCGTTGAATTGTTATTTTATTGTTTTATTTTCTCTATATGTTTATCTAAATAATGTTTTCGTTTATATTTTTAAATAATTAATACTTAACATTTGTCTATTGTTTATCTATTGTACGAATTTTAAAATAAATGGCTAATGTATGTTAACCAATTAATAAATGAGATATTTACATTTGTCTATTGTATATCCATAGTACAAATATTTAAATAAAAAGCTTATAAATGTTAACCAATTAATAAATTAGACTAACTGATTTGGTCGATATATTGGCAGAAAGATACCAAACTGATGTGGTATATTTGGTAACATATCTGCCCGGAAAGCTATGTGTTTCTGGGTTTGAATCCTGGTAGCAGCCAAAATATTTTTTAATACAATTTGATATTTAAATAATAAATTCTAAATTTAATCGATTAATAAATTTGGTTTATTATGTAAAATAAAAGAATAATAAATATTGGAGACCTATGAAGCTCGCTTCATTATGAAATTAAAAATTTAAATACCTTCATTCTTACAACAACCGTGTGGATTGTGTGTGGATGTTTAATTTCTAGTATTCTCTCTATTTTTGATTGGAATATAGAGAAAAAATTGAATTATTATGTTATTTTAACCATTCTCTAACAATAAAAGATGCCAGAAGAATAATAAAATAAATTACTAGTTATACGTCGAAATACTGACAAAAAATATCTACCGTTAAAATTTCATTTCTAACTAGTCTGCAGAAAGATCTCGAAGCTCGCTCTGAATTGCGAGAATTCTGAAATCTGAACTACACTAACTTTATCATTAGGAAAATGAACTAAAATGATTAACCCTTGTACTGCCATATATATTTATTGTTGAACCTAGAGTAAAATTTATTTAAATTAACATAATACTGAATGTTCGAAGATTTGTTAAAATCTAATATGCGGCTCATTAAGAACCAGATTGTTCGTTTTTAACCAGATATTACATAAAAATTTTCTTATTGTTCTGACATATTACCCTTGTAGCGTTATTTCATTATATAACACATTACAAACAGCGAGTTATTCTCGTACATATATCTTTATTTAAAAAAAATTAGACTCGTTTGTCTTATGTCATAAAAATATAAAAATATTATAAAATTAAATGATTTTAAAAAAGACTAAAGTTTAAAGAAATTCATTTTATAAATAATAAACAAATTTTGTAGGGTTGATAAAGGTACCGCTTTGGGAGATAAAGGATCACCAGTTTAGTAGTGTGAAGGAAGGAATCCTACCCTAACAACAGAATCTTCCGGAATTCGCTGAACGTGTGGCAAACGTATAAATACGTACAAGGGGCATGGAGTGAGAATATGGATCATGACTTTTTCCTCAGCGTATATTTTGAAAAAAAATCGAAAGGAAAGATATATCTTGCAATATTCCTTTCGTAATATTCATCGTATTATTCGGATTTTAGTATTTCACAATAATCTGCAACAAAAATATTTAATTTTGATTTTTTTTTAATTTTCTTAGGAAAAAGTCATATTTCAAAGTTCTCACTGCACGCGCCTGCGTACAAGGTACAAATAAATAGGAAATAATACTAAGTGTCTATTACACTGAATTTTTTGTGTATCAATTGACAATAAAAATAAATTTACACTTACTTAATACTCTGAATGCTTCTAGACATTCAAAAAGCCAAAGACGAAATGCTGGAAACTAGGGAGACATTATGTTATAGTGTTTGCAGGCGCATGCGGTGTGTACATTGAAGCATGACTTTTACGCAGACATATGTTTTTCTTTTTGAACAAAACATCTAAATAAAATATTTATGTGAAAAAATATTATTATATATTAAAATTAGGGATGCATGCGATAGCGATATATCAGCGAAATCGTGAGTTTTCCGATATATCGGAATCGGCTTTATCAATTTGCCGATACATCTATACATTTTGAATTTCGCGCTATAGACAATACATGTGTAAACGCGCCATCTTCGCGCTTAATTCGTTAAAATGTTTAAACGCGGCAAAAATAATCTACGCTCGGGGAATTCCCGCGATTCATAATTTCATTCCGAACACGGAATACGTGTCGTATCAATATTCGTACTATTCTCAAACTAAGCCAAAAAGCCTGTGCTATAAAAATATGGGTATCCTGGTATAGGGCTCGAACCGCCGATCACCAGTTCACTAGGCGAGCGTCATGACCACTACACCGACAAGCTACTCTTATAATAATCTGAACGTAATGATTTGTTAAATTACAATTTTTAAAATTTCATTATAAAGTAAACTAAAATTTCTTATTTTTATAATATCCAGCACTATACTTATAATAGTTTTATAAGTATAGTGCTGGACAATGATATTGAACAGTCATTAAAAATATATATTATTACTCATTATAAAGTAAAAAAAAAAAAAAGCTAAATTAATATTGTACAAGTAACTTCGTCTATTTTTGATCTAAGCCCACAATTTTTTATAAATTTTGAAATCTTCACTGTCCGCATTGGTATCGGTATAAGTATCGGTATCGTAGATAATTTTTTAATAAATCGTATCGGTAAAAGTGCATATCGATGCATTCCTAATTAAAATATGAAGAAAATGATAACAATTGTGATGTGATGTGGGTGCTAAACATATTAAAAGTACTGATTCGATACCTCCAAAACCCTTTTTAAAAAATATTAATAAAGAACCTAAAGGCATGGTAAGATAAAAATTATTGCTAAATTTTGTAAGTTTTCGTAACAAATTTTGTGAAGTAGCCTCCAAAAAAATAAAATAATGTCATTAGGACGAGCTTTCTACTAAAGCAATATTATGTTTCATTTTATATATTGAAAATTTAACACAAAAATATCTCTTCAATTGAAACATCAGCACTTTTTGAAAAACAGAATAAATCAAACAGATTAAAACACTGCTCGAACAAATATTATTTTATAAGTAGACGCTGACGTTTTGAAATGTGTTTCGCATCGCCAATATTTTTTTCCCTTTGTGATATATTTCACATCATAACATTAATTTTATTTATCTAATAGAAAAATAGAAAATAAAATAAATATATATTAAACAAAACACATTATTATTGTGAAGTTGCAATTTCAGAACAAATTTCTCTAAATTATTAAACAAATGTTTATTAATCAATTGGAAAAGACATAGGCACAGACAAATCTAATTAATGAAAAAATATTTAACTGCTACCAGGATTCGAACCAACGAACCTACATTCTATCCGGGGATGGCACGTTATCCAAAGTTATAAAATTTTTAAAAATTGGATTGCTTTAGGAATAGAATAAAAATGTTAATCAATTAAAAAGAGACCATATATAAGATCGAAAAAATTTTCGTTAACTTACCAAACTGCCGTGGAGAAATTGGATAACGCGCAATCCTCAGATAGAATGGAGGTCCGTTGGTTCGAATCCCGGTAGCAGTTAAAATTTTTTCTGTATATCTTTTCTAATTGACTAATAAAAATTCGTTTAAAATAAATATGTTTGATAATTTAGCCCACTTGGCTACGAGGACGGCCCTCAGTGGACATGAAAAAGGTTTCTCACAACGTGGGTTCTGGGCTCGATTCCCGGTGAGGTCACTATGTGATATATTCAAGCCTGGGTGTTTTGTGAAGTGCCTCGCTTCTGTAATTGGGCCTCTAAATACGTAAAAACTTATTTGAACTACTAATATTACTAAAATACGAGTACATACTTAATTTTTTGTGGTTTTCTGAAGTACGGGTGACATTTTAACTATGAAATATCTAACTAACTAATCCGTTTCGCCGTATAGGTAGTCAGAGAGACACTCTTCTATCCTGGCACACCACTTTTGTTTTGGCTACATTCATACATCTTCTCATACAAGTTCTACGGTTGTTTAAGGTGCCAGTTCATTCGCGGACGCCCTCTATTCCTGTTGCCTTCAACACTCACCTCATATATTTTCTTAATTTTAAACACAGGCAGAAAAAAATCTCGATTTTCTATCATGTTTTCCAATCCTCTCTAGGTTACATATGGAAATATTATAAAATGTTACTTGAATGGCGTTTTATAAGTATAGTGCTGGACAATGATATTGAACAGTCATTAAAACTAGAACTTAAAAGTAGAAAAAATATTTTCCATCATCATCTTCATTCACTACTCCCTAGTAGTGTCGAGGGCCCAAAAGGCTTCTACATTTCCCTGTCTTGTGCTGCTTCCTTATGAGTTAACCAGTCCAGACCTATTCTGTTTTCATACACATTTTTTGTTGTTTCTCCCAGCTAAATTTGGGGAGACCCACCGTCTTTTTCCCGAGGTTACTTATTGTTTATTCTAAAACTATTTCTTACAAGTATTAGCTGATTGCAGATAGTAAATTTAAAATAATATTAAAGAAAAATGTCATTTTTGAAATAATCAACAACAAAAAGTGTGTTCAGTAATTAATTGTTTTATGTAAATTAAATGTTTGGGGGGTGATCGTGGTATTGATGTTGGATGTTGAAGTCACCACTCCTTGATGTGGAGAAATTCGTTGAAAGTCGATTGAGTTTTACAGAATTTATTTTAACTAGAACAGAATTTACAATTTAGCACCATTTATAAATAATGCAAAAGTGTGTGGATGAACCTCCCCTCAAATTTAATATAGATTTTCAACATTATTATATTTCCTTCTCTTTTCCTGAAGATATTATTCAATAAGCTCTTGAAGCAGTTGAAGCCCTAATCTATTTTGATAAACAAATATGATCTGGAGTTTGTAATTCCATCTAAAACTATGCCCCCCCCCCTTTCGGTAGCCAAATGAAAATGTTGTCCCAATCAAAAGCGGCACATAGTTAGTAACTCAACCGACCGTCGCTATCATTACAGCTCAAGCAGTTCTTACGGGTACTAGATTATTATATACACGAACAGTGGAGTGTACTAGCAAGGCAGTCCTTAATTACAATTGTGGGCAAACTGAATAAGAGAAGCATGTCTGAATCTAAAGTCCGCACTCCCTCCACAACTAAAATAAAAAAATCTTATAAACGACTCTTTTATTAATTTAATTTCGGGTGGTCTTAATACAACTGTAGCTTCATCGGGACTGTCACATACTGATCGATAAAATTAAAATATGCAAAAACTCATTTATCAGCTTTTTCGAGTTGATGATGCAAGACGTTGAAGTGGGGGTTATTTACAAAAAAAATCTGGTTAAAATTTCTGCAAGATTTTTATAATTTTACTAGGTGTTAACCATCAAAAATGATGGAACGCTAATTTGCGTCTTGGCTAAGCCCTGGTATATATGTATAACTAGTATCGTTTTGGTGGTCTGCGGAGAAGTAGCGGTAGCAACATCGCTGTCGTTGCCATTTTCGGGTTTTTTTGGCTCGGGGTTCAACCCCTATCTCCGGCCATTTAATTTTTTTAAACCATGAATTTGAACGAAATTATGGATTCTACACGAAGTTACGGGGATAGGCAGACAGACGGACAGAAGGATGGATAGACAGACGGACAAACAGGTGGATGGAAAGACAGACAGACAACAATATTACTATATTTAGATATGTGGGGTATAAAAGCAAAGGCAGCAATATCCAAAACATTGTTTTTTATTGAATCCAATGACCGAAGATAAACTAGTGTACTGAATTCTACATTTTATGTATCTATCACTTTCAAAATCATGTTTCCCGTATATTTATAGATTATGTCTCAAATTCAGTACATTATAAATTAGTAGATAATCCTCGATGAGAGCATTTAAATTTTTTGGATATTGCTGCCTTAACTTTTATACTCCACATAAGACTTTTTTCAAGGGAAATTAATTTATTACATTCAATATTAGTTACTTTCAAGATGGTACAAAGTTTTACAGAAGATAATTTAGAAATTTAGACGAAACTTTGGTTGGCGTCTTTACTAAGCCCTAGTATATATTTATAGTATCTTTTTTGCGGTTGCCACATGCGTTGAGGGGTCGGTTTGATTTTGCTGGCCCGTGGTTCAACCCCCATCTCCAAACGTTAATTTTTTTTTTAATCGTGAATTTGAACAAAATTATGGACACTACACGATGTTACGAGGACCGACAGACAGACGGATGGAAAGGCGGACAGACTACGAAATTATTATGTTTTATTACAGCCGACTCACGAACTTCCTATAAAATATTTTGAAAAGTTATACACATTTTTTTAAGCCATTTATTTATGCTCAAAATTTGGGTTGCAAAAATCTTTGCAGTATTTTTAAAAGAAATTGCTTATGATTATTTTTAATATAATGTTCTAAGCTTGCATAGATAATTTATGAATGGCCAGCCTGACAAGCTACTGAGGGCGCGTGTACATTGAGCAACTGAGCCATTAACGCCAGTGACTTAGCAGAAATAGTTTTGATGAGGAGAGTGAAGACTTAAATAAACTGATTTTTACGTGTACATAGAATTTTGCTTCATCGGTTTATACTACACAGTATAAAATTGTACAGAGATTAATTAAACCCCTTCTTTAGTCGAGGGGATTCGATCACAGTGGAATTATTTACCCTCTTGCGTATATGATGTGAGTAAGAGTAGAAACGTCTTTTTATAATAAAATGCATCTTATTTACTAAAACAGTACTTTGTTAAAGATTTTTTAGTTTGAAATTATAAGTTCGTAGAAGCCAAATATTTTTCGTTCATTTGATTATTCTGTATGTCTTTTCTTATAGTAGATAATAGAACTAAATGTATGTACAAGGATAATTATAATAAATCATTCAAAGTATGCAAAATATTACCAATTGACCAAAATGTAAAATATAATATAATACTAGAAGAAATGATAAATAATATTAATATACACACTGACACGCACCATAACTATGCAACCAGATCGACAGGACGAACAATGAGAATACCAATCACTAATAACGTGTACGGCGAAAGAAAAAGAGATTATATTGTGCCAAGAATCTTTAATAAAATAGATAAAAAATTCTTTGAGATGATGCAAAACAAAAAAAACTAAAAGAATATATATTAAAGCTATGTACCTAATCTTGCATTAATTTATAATTACATATCATGTATCACTCTAATCTTATAAAGTAAAAATTATTGTCAAATATTAAACGCAACCATGCCGTAAAACTGCTGTGCAGTTTGGCACATGTATAATGCAATAAGTATCAAAAATAAATAAATATATAAAAAAAATGATTAATAAATTTTTTTGAAACAGTTGTTGAAGTATCTTAACAGGGCCGTTTTCCAATATTTAGTTTGTGTCATCATTCCCGGTCCTTTATAGGTACACCTTATGACGCTTTTATTTTAATCCTAAATTTTATTCTTTTAAACAGGTTCCGGTAAGCCGTCATCTCCGAACCCCGCTCGTGTGCAATATGTAAGTGAGATTATATATTTTATCTAAAACGTTCTCAAGCGGCGCACTTAGCGTTTGGTTTAGCTTAAGTGCCATCTAATTGCAGTTCAGTAGAACAAGAGCACGGCACAATTTGTCAGCAGGCAAGTGTGTAATTAGGTGGGGGACCCGACCCGTGGAGAGTTCCACCCGGCGGGTACACGTATAGCTATCATATATTTCCAGGCTCTGTACGTATAGCTGTCATATATATCCAGACTCAACGCCGGCTGCCAACAACGGCGTCAAGTACGCACTGTTTTAATTTGGCCAACATACAAAATACCGCTAACTTTGGCCAACATGCAAAATACCGCTAACTTTGGCCAACATGCAAAATACAAAAAGGTGGGGGACCCGACCCGTGGAGCCTTCCACCCGGCGGGTACACGTATAGCTATCATATATTTCCAGGCTCTGTACGTATAGCTGTCATATATATCCAGACTCAACGCCGGCTGCCAACAACGGCGTCAAGTACGCACTGTTTTAATTTGGCCAACATACAAAATACCGCTAACTTTGGCCAACATACAAAATACCGCTAACTTTGGCCAACATGCAAAATACCGCTAACTTTGGCCAACATGCAAAATACCGCTAACTTTGGCCAACATGCAAAATACCGCTAACTTTGGCCAACATACAAAATACCGCTAACTTTGGCCAACATGCAAAATACCGTTCAACATCCCTCATAAAAATAGTCAATTGATTTTGATCAAACAATAAATAAACAAATCACACTTGGCTTTTGTAGCGCTTATACTGTTAAATTAACTATGTCCACTTTTATCCCGTCAAATAAACTTTTATCAAATTTTCTACGAATTAAATAAATACTGTTCTCAGGTTTTCACGGCCGTTCAGAATCTTCCGTGTAAAGTTTTCTGGGATATTATGCGTGTATATGTGACCTCTCTGGCCGACGTATCGAATCCCATTGCAGGGTCCATCAGCCGCGATGATGGACCCTGCAATGGGATCCGAAACATCGGCCAGAGAGGTCACATATATACGGCAGAATATCCCAGAAAACTATACACAGAATATAAATAAATACTTTTTATTTTGAATGAAAACGCATGTTATTGAGATGTTTATTTTTAGCTATCGTCTTTTTGTATTTATTTTAAAACAAATAAGCTTTACATAATATAAAGGTAAAGATTATAATTATAGGCAGAAAAATATAAAATTATATAATAAGTGGATTGCTAATAATGGATAAAATATTTAAATCAATTAATAATTAGAGATTTACGTAGGAGGTCGATATATTAACAGAAATATACGAGATATATGGAACGTGTTTTCCACACATTTACTTACTTACTATGGATAGAACACTTACCATGGATAGAAGGAGATCCATGGTTCGAGTTTCTGTAGCAGCCAAATATTTTTTTGTTGATTTTAATTTTGTGTCTTTTTTAATTAATTACAAAATTAGGTTTTGAAATATTCTGTGACTTTTCACAGAATTATGTTCATATTGTAACTTCATAATAAGAATGTGTTTTATAAAACAACACATTAACAAAAATAAAAAATTAGCACCATATTACAAAAATGCAAAATAACAAAATTACAAATTTATTAAATAACAAAACTACTTACAACATTACAATACAACAAAATTACAATATAATAAAATAACTAAATTTAAAAATTACAAAATCAAAGAATTATAAAATTACGAAGCTACAAAATAAAAAATTGCAATATGACAAAATCGCAAAATCAAAAATAAAAAAATTCTGAATTATAAACAATATTTTCAATATTACAAATCAGCTGTGTGCGGCTGGCCATGTGCCACTATAATAGAGGATCGCAACAAATAATCATCATTAGGCGAGTGCTTTCTGCAAATTAATTTTTTTTTTCTTTCATTGTTTATTTTTTCTAATTAAAGCGCTTTGTTTCTCTTGAATGTTTCATCATTAAATTGGTGAAAGTCATTTATAATTATAATTACAGCAAGGGCATAGAAGAAATTTTCTCAATGCGGAATTAATGAGTAGATCGCGACAAGCTCAGCAGACGCACGGTGACTCGCTTAACCTAACTACCGTCTCATCCTTGGCTTAAGTAATTACTTTATCCGTGACCTTGATTATACAACAAGCCATTCTACATAATATCAATTCTCTTGGGATTTTATTTGAAATTTAATATTTACGAAAATACGCTATTTATCTCAAAAATGAATATTTCACGAACACAGTTTTGGTACTTTATAATACTTTATAATTTCTATTGGAGTTTTCATTGCTTAAATAAAACATCACTGTTGAATTCAATTCAAAAATCAATATTACAAATTCGTTTATATAGAATTTTACAGTACATATATTTGACATAATATTTATTTTTGGTGAAAAATGGAATATATTTTTTAAGTTTCTAAAATGTTGCATCTTTCAGTGTTAACATCAGAAATGTGAATTATTTGAAATACATATATTTGAAATCCAAATACAAAACACAAAACATAAAATACCTATTTTTATTTTGTATTTGAAATACCTTTTTTCAAAATACATTTCCTGTTTTATTTAAAATACTTTAGTTAACATATATTGTATTTAAAAAATGCAAAATGCTTATCTTTAATTTCTTTCTTCATACTTTTAAAACATTTAATTTCATCGAAAATTCTTTTTTTATGGACGCTCCCGTCGTAAATGTTGCTAATATTTAGACCAACTCTCTTCTGTAGCTAGTCATAATACCAATATTACAATAGATCTGGAAATACCATAATATTTAAAAGATGATGACAATAGATTACATTCCTTGAACGATATCCTACTGGGAAAAACTTTTTCTTAAATATAATACTTGTTTATCAAGTTCTGCTCTTGTTGAACGACTATTTTCATTTGGTGGAATGATAATGAGACCACATAGACGAAACATCGAAGATGAACTGTTTGAACAAATAGTAGTGTTAAAAATCAGCGAAATAAATGACTAGCAAAAATCTTAACTAATTAAAGTGCTAAGTAATTAACTAATTAAAATTTGCATAAAAGTATATTGAAAATACGTATTTTGCATTTTGTATTTAAAACGGTACAGATTTGCATTTAAAATATGTCAGGGGGGTAGGAAAGGGGTATGAAAATAGGGGTAATTGTTGCCTATGTTAGCCGCCGAGTCCTTAAAAATAAGTTTCCAAATTCTTAGTCCAATCGGTCAAACGGTACAGATTTGCATCGAAAAAATGTCAGGGGGAGGGGAAGGGGTATGAGAATAGAGGGGAAATGTTTTATATATTACCCGCCGGGTCTTAAAGCATATCTATGCAAAATTTGAATCGAATCGGACAAACGGTGTTGATTTGCATAGACAACAGACAGACAGACAGACATTGAGGTTTATAGGTATAAGATCATCGTTATAAATATATCTTTTAAATAATAGTATTCTCGGGTATACTTTCTTACATTATTTGGATTAACTAAATTAGTTTTTCACGATCTCATATGTTTACAAATGAATGAATTTATTAATTTTAAATACTTGATCGTAATGGACATATTATTAATATATCTTAAAGCATTAGTGAAAAATTGTATTAACTTAATTTTTCAAAATACGCGATTTAATGATCTTTCAGAAAAATATCGTAGGTAACGTAATAAAGTTTAAGAATTCATTTACTCTGAAGCGAACGGCTGTGAATAATTAAGAAACAATTAATTCATACATATTCAAAAGAATAATAAAGAAATGTTAAAGTCCTTTTTTTTTCTTACACCCTTCTTCACTGTCTTTATAATACTTTGAAAAAATATATATTAAGAATGATAATTTTATAATACCTTTACAGTCAATATAAAACATACCTATCTTTTTTTGTATAAATTATTAGCTTTTTATCAGTGAAAATCTCTCAATGCATGTCGTTGATTCCGGATACCAGTAGGTATACATGTAAAACATATATGAGTATCCATTTTAACACACGTTTACTTAACATTGTTGATTTTATTTACATATTTTGTATCTGAAATTTTTGCATACAATATATTTTATTTATCAAGGTTAAGTAAGAAATAATACAGAGTAATCTTTATAATGTGAAAATTTTAAATATTCTTAATACCTGGAACATGGCGAGCAAAATTTTCTCTACTTTATTTGTACAAGTCCAACTGCTCCCGTTCGATACCAACTTCAATACCTACGTAGATTTACTTAGCGTTTATAGGGTTCTAAAAGAAATATGTGTAAGTAGTTTATTAAACTAATTTACTAATACGTAGCAATAATAAATATTTTTTTAATGTGCGAAAGGAAATTTATAGATTGAAATTTTAAGTTCCATTTTAATTAAGGCGATTGTCCAGTAGAGTAAGCCAATTTCTCAATTTTTTCTCATACTTTCTCTTGCTTTTTTTAACACATCTTTGTATGGAAATATATCATTTTAAAATTAATTCATCAAGTTATACATATTGTAAATACGAATATTTTGTTAAAATGGAACAAAATTATATAAAGTAAAAAATTACCAAACCTACCATGTTTTAAAAATTAAGAAAATCTTATGTTTTTGTGTTTTTCAAAACAGAAAAAGAAATAAAAAAACAGCGTTTTTCAAAACACAAATTGTTATTAAACAAACTCACAGATTTTGCAATAATTTTGATAAGAGTGGTGTAATCATTGATTTTGTAGTATTATTGAAAAAATAACGCATCTTACGAGGCCATCCAGTCATAAAAGGTCAACAAAGTGGAGCAATTTTCTTCATTTTTAAAACATAGTAGATTTGGTGATTTATTACTAAATATATAATTTAGTTTTTGTCATTTCAATAAGATATTCGTATATAAAATATATAGAACCTGATGAATAAATTTTAATATGATACCTTTTTCATACAAAAATGTGATAGACGCAAGGGAAGATATGAGAAAAAAATGTGAAATTAGCTCACTCTGCGGACGATTGCCTTAAGGTTTTTCGGTCAAATTTTGATTCCGTAAGATGGATGTGTTAGTGTGCACTAAATAAAGAGACTTAAGATAAAGAAATTCTTCATGAATTTTTTTGTAACGAAAATAGATTTATACATTTATATTAATAATTGTAAACAGTTTTATTTGATACACCTACATGACATAATTTAACTCATGTAACATATATTTTTGAAACTATATTAAAACTTCAAAAATTTTTACTTACAACTGTGCCTGCAATATTATTGTCAATAAAATGTCAATGAAAACATTAATTCATTTTCTTTAAGTAGTGGGCTGATAAAATTTCCATGACCGCGTACGCACGCGGCTTCATAGAAAACATTGCAAAAAAAACCATTTAACATGACCCCCATTTATTTATTATTGAAAACATATATATTATTTCATTGTTTCCCACAAAAACATATTACATCAATAAAATATTAACTCACGTATAAAAAAAAATCTATATTAATGGTCCTATTTTTATCTTTATACATCCTGAAGTTACTTTTTTATGGATAGATGAAAATAATAATAAAATGAATAAAAAAATATCGCAGGTGCGCTCAGCCTTTTCCAACTTTATTCAAGTAATGTCCGTTGTTTTTTTAAGTGTCTATATATAAGCAATATCTAATAATGTAAGAATGTAAGATTAAAAGATTCTATTTTGAGTTTTATTTAAAGTAATTTTAACTTGAAGTTGTTTTATAATTTGTTAAATTGACAAACCCTTTTCATTACTTGAAAATTTACAAATGAATAAAATTGTCGAATCCAATAGCTTTTTGCTTATCTTTGCATTTGACCTGAATCATTTGTGTTGACAATCCTAAAAACATCCATGCGTGAAAAAATCACAAACGAATTTAAATATTAATAGGAAACCTGTACCATGCTCACTGGACTACAATGGCCGCCGCTTCAGCCATTAACCATTATTAATGGGAAGATACCTACTTTTTAAAATTAATGATATGATCACGATATTATGAAATCGTATAGTACCTACCTTTAATTTTTTAGTAACAATTCCTTACAAAAAATATGAAAAACTAAGATAACGAAAGCTTTCAAATTTTTGTCAGGCTTTGACATTTTTATCGCTGCTCAATTTCCCGAAAAATTTTGATTTTTTGGCGAACCATGGACCATTTCGTTTCTTAGGGCATTTCCGAGTGAAGAGTTTGGAAGATTGATTTTACTTTAAGATGACAGTTAAGCATGTCAATCAATTATCTTTTCAAAATGATTGGAATTCTCGAAATAAATCGAAGGTTCAGATTAATTATTTTTAATCACTCATAATGTTAAAATGTTATTTTTGAAGTTATTATTTTTTTTGGTACATTTAAGGTTTTTTTTTTAGTCATACGGAAGTTAGCACGTAGCGGGAAAGCGACACCACGAAATGACACTAAACTGTCAAATATTTATTCACATGAAATTATTATTCTAGTAATATAAATAATGTATTGTCGACCATCTTGAATCGAGTACGAATCATCAAGATGCTCAATTCAATAGCTGACTAATGATTGGTTATTGAATTGAAAATTGGAACTATTTATTGATTTTAAAATACCAAAAAGGGCTTTTTTGTACAGATATATTTCATATTATTTTCGATGTTTTTTAAGAAAGTTTTTATTTATCACTAAAACGATTACAAATGATATTTGATAAATTATTTAAGACAAAAACGACGTAATTGTCAGATATTCGTTTTCAAAACAAAAACAATTCATTAATTCGATATTAAGACGGCTGTCAAAGTTGTATAATTTCGAAAATTTTGAATACGGAACCGTTTTAGGCTGAAAATCGATAGAACATGAAAGTAGTTAGAAGTTTTTTTTTTTAAGAACACCCAAAGACTTCTATACCTACTTTCCTATAAAAAAATATAATATCGTCTCTGGGAGACATCTATAATATATATATTGATTAAAATATTTTATTTGTAGCCCCTGGGGCATGTTTCATATCACGACGAAATCTATGCAAAGACTCGTTTTCTAGATTTCTGTATTCAATTTGTCTCTGAAGTTTAGTTATATCATTGGCACAAAAAAGCTTGTAAGCTAAGTGTATAACACTTATTGGACACAATTCGTAAGCGCTTACGTAACCTTCTTGCGTGGATCGCAAAGGGGAGGCTAATCTCGAGAAATCAGACATCTGTCCTAAATCTATTCCTCAACTTTCACCTACGTGAAATTTCTCAAATATAAACGTTTAAATTCTAACCTATTTTCGTGAAGGTCTGATCTTTTTATCAATAATTTATTAAGCTTATTTAGTAGCTGGAGATCTAGAAGGTGGAATACAGCCTATTTTTTTCGCCGGCACCGGGTCAAAAAAAAATATTCTAAATTTCGATCTATCAAACGATTTGGCGTTTACAATTTAGAGATTATTTATGATGATAATTAAATAATATTAACCTTGCTCCGTCTACGCAAGTTTAATATTTTAAATATTTTTTAATACTTAAGTTTCGAAAAAACAAAATCTCGAAACTTGAGTAGTGATGAAATATAAAATGTTAAACTCGCGTAGAGGTTGTAATATTAATATTATTTAACGATCATCTGATGTAGCGTTCTAAAAAATAAGTATGCAATATTTAGGTCCATGGACAGAAATTGAGTTTTATAGATATAGATATTATTATTTGATTTATAATATAGAAATTCATTATATTTATTGTCCTTTATCTGAAGTTAATTGTAAATATCGTCTGTGTTTGTATTTTATCGGAGAGCATCAAGAGTATTAAGTTTAAATAAATGTTTTTTGCCCCTGTATTGAAATAATCTCTTTTTTTCCAATGGCCATTTTTCCCTGCGCGTCCATTACTAAATAGCCGTCCGGAAGTTGTATAATAAAGTTTGACATGAAGTCAACAAATAATATATTTTCCAAGCGTCCGTAACCCATCGCACGCTAACAATGTGTATCCGGCCGCTGCTGGGCATGATGTGGCTTCATAGAAAACCCAACCCAAATATCACACGGCCACCGGGCTCCGAGTATGACAATTTGAAAATCAACACGGTAGCAATATCCCGAAGTGGAGCGAGCGAAGATAACGTTTGTCGGAAAAAAATCGAAATATGAACTTTCATATTAGACGTGTGATATTTTCAATTAATCTTCTTCTTGGGCGGTCTCTGTCCGAGCTTGGCTTGGAATAATAATTATTCTTAATGTCAATTTTATTTTTTGTCTATTTATTAATGTATATTCCGAATGATAAATTGATTCGTATGTAAGTTTTTAAAATGCATAATCAGTAATAAAACGCATCCCAAGTGAATCAAACAAGTAGGATAACAAAACTGTAGTAAATTACCCATCGCCACTAAGAAAGTCAAGTAACCGCGGGAAAATGGCGTGATAATAATAATAATATTGGATTATTTATATAGCGCCATTTTTGTGAAAATTTCACCTCAAGGGCGCTTTACACACAAAAAACTCTTACATACTAAAATCATAGAATCACAAAATGAAAAAGAAAAGAGAAAGAAAAACAGTTCAAAACATAAAATAGTAAAAAAAAAAAAAACAACGTTAAAAACAACAATATTAAAAAGGTTCTGGGAAAGATTTTGTAAACAAGTGCGTTTTAAGTCTTTTCTTAAATAAAGTCTCTGAATCCGTGTTTCTTATCAGGGGGGGCAAAGAGTTCCACGCTTTGGGGCCCGCCACCGCAAATGCCCGTTCGCTGAACCTAGTTTTCTGGAACTGACTTGCCGGTTCCACAATCCTTCCCACCGCTGAAGTAGACGCTGACCTAAGAGTTTGACGTCTCCCATTTATGTTGTCTGGAATACAGAGCTCCTGAAGATACAGAGGCGCCATGTTATGAGTTGCCTTGTGATAGTAAGTAAGTAAGTATGCTTACTCACATTTTAATTTTTTTTAATCGTTTTTTAAAACCAACAGCAACCGTCTCCTAAAAAGAAAATCTTACATACTAGTCAGCACTGGTTACTTCTAAAAGAAGAAGATAATTTGTCGTGAAACAAGAAATAAAAGCCTTGATGAGCCGTGCAGCATAATAGTTAAAGTATGAAATTTCATCATCATTGTCAGACGCAAAAGAGATGTTCTTTAAATCATTTCACAAAAGAATGGCAGTTTGCAACAGTACCTACACAATACTTTTTAATATTTCCGTACTCGGTGCCAACAGGAAGACCAAACACTGAAGCGCACCGTGAGCCGCCTAGTTGAGTTTCCACCAACGTCATGCAGGCCTCGCCCGCTAATTGACCGAAAGTGCAGCATGGTCACCCGCAGCCCGCCCCGTCTACGGACGCTGTGCGATCCAATTGTACGGTCGGCGTAGCCGGGCCTGCACTTATCGGCCTGGTCGACACACACACACACACAAGTGTACTTATTGACTTCATTGGATCCAAATAATCTTATAAATAAATACGATGCTGTCCACGCGCAATGAGACCAGTTATTTTAAAGTTCAATGAGTAGATTTAAACTCTGGTATACTGGGTTGGGGTGGAGAATCAAAACGATAAAATAATTTTTGAGCAAGGCCAAAAAATTATTAGGATGTTATTACAGTGAAAAATTAGTTGTTGTTCGTATAAAATGTGAAAAATCTGACATTTATCTATTAATAAGCAATTTTACTTTTTGTTTTTAAGAATAGTCGCATTAATTTTTTTACTATTTTTAAAATATACTAAACGCTTGTGCTATGAACACAGGACTAACTTGCTGGTGTTCTGGAATGGGGCTCAAATCATCGACCATCGCGCGAGAGTCTTAACCGCTGCTCTAAAAATCTACTCTACTCTATTAATTTACTTCATAAAATATTTTTAAAATTATGTTATTATTTCCAATCTTTAATAAAAAATCACTTTTCACATTGAAAAAAACACATCCTCAATTGAGGCAAAAGCCTGAACACTCATACGGGGCCATAAAACTTCATACAGGGCTTTTCTGTGGCTTCGAAGTATATTCATTAAGGGGGGGGTAAGGTTAATTCGTACAAAAAAAGGGATGTTTTTGTGAATTTTTTGTGACGACACAGTTAAAATCTCTTTATTAAAATCAATAACATATTAAATTATGATATTTGAAGAATATTGTGTAAAATTTTCAAGACGAAATATTAAGAAATACGGCAATGGCATTCGGACGTATCTCGGAAAAAAGTAGAATTGCGGTGTCCAACATAACTTGGTGCTAAATCATCTGAAATCAAAAAATCAAAGTTCATTCGTTAGATAATAAATAGTAATAGACAGGTAACGCTGGGAGGGTTTTTTGAAATTTCAATTTTTCAATTTTTTGGAACACTGAAGGGAAAAACGCGATTTTTTGCGAAAAATATCGACTAATTTGTTATTAAAAAATAAAAATTAATAACAAATTTGAAAAAAACTCGACAGCGTTACCTCGTAAATTATATACAGAAATAGTATTCAAAATTTCAAAAGGATCCGTGCAGTAGTTTTGAAGTTATGATGGACACTGACTTTGAAAACGTGAGATATGGGGAAAACGATTTAAAGTTTTGCACACTGTAAAATTCAAAATAAAACTCAACACTTATTTTATACTTACACATAATCGTCGATGCCATGTTCACACGGCAAAGAGCTTTCATCATCAGCATCTGTTTGTCCTTGTCTACGCAAAACTCTTCCAATGCAAATAGCACGCCCGGTAGTCCTCAGGTGAGCGCGTCTCTTAGCTGCCCGAGCAGGTATAGAAAATCAGTCTGAGTATCGCTCAAATGTTCATAATTTCGTAAATTTTGCTCCGATTGACTTGAAATTTTGACACAATATTCTTACGATGTTATACATTCATTTAAAAAATTAAAAATAAAATGCAAAAAAAAGAAGTTAAAAACCTTACCCCCCCCTTAAAGGATGCCGCCAAAGACGTATAGCAAAGATCTTCACCTAACATAATCTTTATTTAAAGGTGAAGTATTAATGTGACAACTTTCAAATAAAGAATGTTTACTTTATTTAGGTGGAAATTCAATTACCTGATTAGATGCGATACTGACAAAATGAGCATGAGTTAGGGTCCGTTCACTTTATGAAAGTCACTTGCATTAGTGTGAGTGATACCCTTTGTAACACGTAGATTGTATAGTGGTATTTTAATTTTTAAAATATCTTTACGCGCGACAGATGAAGAAGTTTGATGATAAATTAATGAAAATAATAAATATAACGCATGTGGGATATAAAAGCAAAGGCAACGGTGTCGAAAAAAGTTAAAAAATGTTTTTAATGCGGTCACCGATGATTACTAATTTGAAATGTACTGAATTCTTGATTTCATTATCCATCCCTCCCAAATTCATGTTTCCTATAAATATATTGGCTATGTTTCCTATAAAATCTCGAAGTCACTACATTATAAATTAGTGATCCTCGATTTTTTTTGGATATTGCTATTATATATTTATACCCATACGTGATGTGCTACACGAATTAAAAAAATTAACTAATTATGATTATAACTTACGACGATACACATAATAACTACACTAATTTTATGTTTTTACCACACTTATATAAGCTTCACCTTTGTTTGTCTGGACGGAATCTTATAATTGATATTTCACCCGCTTCCCAATGTCCAATCGAATTGAAATTTTGCACACAGATGTATTCTCGCTGACAATGCATGAATCAATCAGATTTTTCAATTATCTAATTAATCCATCATAATTAATTAATAAAAGTTTTATATGGGAAAAGACCTCACAAAAAGATGGCGCTAGTTTTTTACCGAAGTAATTTTGTACACTGGGCAGCATAAAGACTAAAAAGTATATGATTATATTACATTAATAAAATATATTTTTTTAAAAACATCGTATTTTTTTTACTTATTTTAAATTTATTATCCTTTTTTTTAAAAAGTAAAAAATAAATTTTTGGTCAAAATATTTTTGTTTCAGTCTTCAAACAAAATTATGGGCGCTTTCTCTCAATCAAAAATACAATTTTGTAATCTTAATCAATGTCGTAAGCGCCCACCTTTTTTTATTTGGAGAGTGAGGAAAAAAATTTTTGGCCGAAATCTATTTTTCACTTTTTTGTACTTTTAATTGAACATAAACGTGATTATAAAAATATAAATTTCATGAATAATTTATTTCTGCTCCTTTATTTTGTCTCTTTATCTAGAATGTTTCATCACTATAAATACAGACAAAATACGTCGTACCTTTTGCCTAATTGGATGCACAATATTCCTGCACAATATTGTCAACAAATATGACAAAGTTTATGCACAGTTTGCAAGCAAGCTGCCACTTTGCGCTGAGACAGACGTCGGTGTCGGTTCACTCGCTTGCAATCTCAGAAAATTGCGGCCATAAATTTTCAGGAAAAACGTTGCGGGATATTTTCTCCATTTTACTGCCAGCAGGGATATTTTACGTCATCCTGTCGGCAGTTGGAAAGGCACGATCGTAAAAAAAGAAGTAAGACAGTTAAATTTAACACGTGTTTGAAGTTATGTCAACGTTGCAGTGGAAGCGTTGACCTCTGCCCCAACCATTGTGCACTGGGTTCGATTTCTGTCAAATGCAAACCTTTTTTTTATTTATCAAATTTATTTTTTTAGATTTTAAATTCATATTACTTAAACTGGGCATAACTCATTATTCCGCAATTGAATTCATGTCTTAATAACGATTCAGAAATGTTCAATCAAACATCTTTGTATAATTAAGGAAATGATCAAAGTTTGCATTTTTTTTTCATTATTTCTGACTTATTTTCTGTTAAATTTTAGACTCATAAAAGAAACATGTTTATGAAAACTTCATTCGCTTTAATTAAGAAAAAATTTAATTTTTGTAATGTTTTTATAATTTATTTAAGTTGTTTTGAAATGAATGAATTTTTCATAATCAATATAAGTTAATGTGTAGTGATAGTCCAGTGTATTACAAAAAAAACTCTGAAATATTGAAAAACAAATGCAAACTTTAATGTCGCATACTTCCATTACAATTGACATCTCTATTATTAGAAAAAAATTCTAAATATAAGGAAAAATGTAAAACAAGGACTTTAAAAAAAAATTATTTAATTTTGTTTTTAATATCCCTGTATTAAGGGAATTATTAAAATGCGATTAATTGTTGTTTATTAATATTTTGTAAAAATGTACTTTATCAAAGAAATAAGAAAAAATATATTCCTAGGTACAGGAGTTTCATTTAAATAGTGTGTAAACTCTACAGTCAATTTCCTTTAGTTATATACAGGGTGTAACAAAGTCTACAATACTCTACTGGTAGTTATCTGCCTTAATTATGAGTTGAAAATGTTCAATCAACCATGACCCGATATCAGAAGTTATGGAGGTGAGTATTCGCAAAAACGGCTAAAATAATCGAGTCTCAGGGTTCAAATATTGATAATCATAATTAATCATTTGTGAAAACATTAGAAAAATATGGTATAGGTACAAGATAGAGCAAAGCTATGGTTTAGAAACTACTTAAGTGACAGATATCAAACAACTTAATTAAATGATCATACGTCAGATCCAAAAGAAAATGAGCTTAGTGTACAACAGGAGTCCGCCATGGGACCATTATTATTTATCATATGTGTAATAATCTGAGGAACGTATGTCGCGACGCCAGAAAGAGACTGCATGACAGAGAGAGAGAATGTATAAAAGGGCGCACGAATGTCGAGTCGAGGCTCTTTTACTACCATTGTTATCGAGACCGCATCTTACTGTATAAACGATTGTCGAAACCGTTATTGTTACCGAATAAATACTTACGAGAACAAAGTCTTCACTTGGAGCAACCTCATCCCGAAATAAGATTATTACAATATGTATAAATGAAGATTATTTGCAGACGACGTTTTGATATACATAGAGGATAGAAACGGAGATCTACAACATATATAAAGAACTAAAGGAAATATCAAAATGGCTTTAATTCAAGAAACTTAAATTAAATGTTTCAAAAATAAAATGTATGATAATTGGAAGCAAAAAAAGAACAACCAATTATAAAGTGAAACTAGAAAACGTAAACAGTATAAAATACATAGTTGTAATTATAGATTCGAAACTAACATTTACAAAAAAAACTGAATATATTGTGAAGAAAATTGCAAAAAAGTGTCTATTTGGAAGAATAAGATGATGTATAACTAAAAATACAATATTTATTAATATACAATACTATGAATCTCCCAGAAATTGATTAGTATTCCAGTATATTATTTATGGACAATGAAAGAATACTAAAGAAACTTCAAATAGTAAAAAATAAAGCAAAGCATATAATATTGAAGTGTAATAGAAGTACAGAAATGTTTAATGACCTAAAATTAAAAACAGCAAATAAAAAAATAAAATATATTGTTTTGGTTTAAATATTTAAAATGGAGGAAATATAATAAATAAAGAACAACGTTTATAAAAAACTGAAGGAAATATCAAAATAGCTTCAATTTTACAAACTTAAATAAAAATTTTCACAAACAAAATGTGTGATAATAGGAAGCAAAAAATGAACAACTAAATACAACACTATGAGATATTAGAAAACGAAAACCATATAAAATACCTAGGTGTAATTATAGATAGAAAACTAACATTTACAAAAATTACTGAATATGTTGTGAAGAAAATTACAAAATAAATTGTTTCTACTTGGAAGAATAAAAAGATATATAAATTAAAATACAAGTTTATTATTATAAAATACTATGATTTTCCCACACATCTATTATTATTCCAGAATATTATTATTTATGAGCAACGAAGGAATGATAAAAAAACTTCAAATAGTAAAATACAAAGTAATGCATATAATAGTGAAGTGTAAATGAACAACAAAAGCAACAAAAATGTTGAATGAACTTAAATTAGAAACAGTATATCAAGGAATAAAATATAATGTTTTGGTAAAAATGTTTAAAGTCAGACACAGACTATTACCCAAATTCTTTGATAACAGGATGAAATTAAATAAGGATTTTCATTCATACAATACAAGAGGAGGAGGCGAAAGCATAAAACTTCAGAAGAAAAAGGAAACATTTCACAAAATTGTCTGATGTACAAAGGTTTTAAAATCTTCGATAGCCTGCCAAAAACAATTCAAAACACAGTGAATATAAAGAAATTTAAGCAGGAGTGCAAATTTTTTTTATTAAAGCTTTTAAATTACTAGATTATGGAATGATATGTTTAACTGAAATCATGTATTGTGCCACGTAACAAATGTATGAAACTAAATAATTTTGATAAATAAACAAACTAAAATTTTCAACATATATGATATCAGTATTATGATTTTTTAGGGTAAATGAGAAGTTAGTAGTTAGGATTTTTGTTTTTTTGTTAATTTTACTATCAATTTTCCTTTCTTATCAATATTTTTTTAAACTGTGGTGTATTAAGATTTTATTTATATGTATGGGTAATATATTTAATGAAATACTATAAAAGTCCATAGGGCTTCAATGAAGAAATATTACACTCTTAAAAACTAATCTTTTAATCCTTTAACCATAATGATAATAAACTTTGATTAAATAATTTAATTCCATATAATAGCTTAACTTATAACTCACGAAATCATATATTAATATTAACTTTGCTTCTTTTTCTGGCACCGTGCCCGTGTTTGGGTGTAGGCGTTAATCTAATTGCAGTACCGCAGATGTTGTCCACAAACATTTGTCTAGACCACTGGCTGTCTCTGGCAACTTGCAACATCTCAGAAATTCCGAAACCGTTGGAGACAGAGGTCCGCTTCTAGATATTATGCAACCAGGACTTAGTTAAACTTTTTCTCAAATAATTATTCGTGGAAGGCAATAATTGGTGCACGAGTCATGTGCCCAAAACGTATATATTACTTGGGTCCAATAAACTATAGGCCCAACACTTTTTGAAGCTTGTAAGATAGTAAATGTTTAATTTTATAGTCAGATTAGCCGTGTACCCGTCAAAAATCACGGAACACTGTTAGCGTCTTTGCTAAGCCCTAGTATATATTTATAGTATATTTTTGACGGTTCACTTACAGGCGGCGGTAGCGATCTTTCTAGAGTGCCGCCTGCCGCTTGCTCATCCCAGGTTCGCGCCCTACTTCCAGCCGTGAAATCTCGTTTTTCACGGGACTTTTCTAATAGATGGAAAATGAATTTAATGCTCGTAATCTTTCTGATACTACCAGAATTGTCTTAGTTATGACAAATATTTTTGACTTTATTAGTTTAAGATAAGTTTAAGCGTCCTATGAAGAATATGGTTTTAAACAAATCTAATCTTTTGTTTTATTTGTAATTTAATTGGATATTAAAAACGCAAATTTTCGTAAAACCGCTGCAAGATGAATCTCAATAATAATTTCGTTGTCTGTCGGTCCATCCATTCGTCCGTCCGTCCGTCCGTCCGTCCGTCTATCTTTCCATCGTTACTTCGTTTAACATCCGTAACTTTTGTATAGTAAATTTTTTTTTATAATAAGATTTTTTTCTTTTTTATTTTTTTTCTTTTTCTTTTCTTTTTTTCTTCATTATAGTAATTTTTTTCTATATAAATAAATGAACGCTTATTCCTTAGAAGCCAACATGTAAGAGTACCGTCGTTTTTGATGGGTTACAGTTAGTTGATCTATAAAATTCACTCATAACGATTTAAATTATATAATGTTCATTGTTGAAATTTTCCAGTAATTTATTTCGACCTAATAATAATAGTTCTTTTGTCGTATTTTTTACTCCACGCATAAAATAATTTCCGGTGTAAAAACTTAAGAAATTTACTTTACGGCTTGCATTTTATGATGAGACCTTTGAAAGTAATCGTGAATCTACATGGTCTCATTAATGTAACATGTTGAGTGGGAGGAATGTGGAATATTAGGAATTTACAATCACTTGTCATTAGAAACTCAAGACACAGTGTGAAAATTCCATCCTTGTTTCTAGGTCTATATAGACTATGGTTCAATATCACGTTTCAATATTTAACAGTTTGATAATAAATTTATTTACACGCGAGATTAAAATTCAATTAATTCTAATTTTTTATTTCGGATATAAATAATCCTAACATTTATATATGGATGTACTCATAAAGAAAATAATTTGATCATTAATTTCAATTCATCAATGAATTTTAATTTGAATTACAAGGTTAAAATTAAAAATGAT
The DNA here is from genome assembly GCA_016648135.1 of Agrypnia vestita. Classification (NCBI taxonomy): domain Eukaryota; kingdom Metazoa; phylum Arthropoda; class Insecta; order Trichoptera; family Phryganeidae; genus Agrypnia; species Agrypnia vestita. Next base: position 94,374 of record JADDOH010007791.1, on the reverse strand, counting down.
TTTTGAATAAATTGTGTAGTTTATGTAAGACTAATCCATTTGTATCTTATTTAATTACCGAAGGTATCATAAATATCCCTATATAATCCTCGTATGATCCATCACGCGCTACATCGGATAGATCAAGAGCAATGGAACTAACCACCTGGTTAATGCTATTAATATATAATAATTATTGTCGTTTCCCAATAAACCGATAATATAATAAGGTAATATATTATATAAAGATAGGTAAACGGAAAATCCGATACATGCAAAGTACTCATATAGAAAATGTGATAAACGCAGTTTGCAGTATGATTAATAACGTATTTAATTGATTCTACTAATCGTGAATGAAACAATTTTGAAATAAATTACCTATTTGGATTGCACATGATTGAGAGCTGTAACCACTGCACCAAGGTAAAAAAAATGCTGAAAATAGAAAACTGGGTTTCTCCATTAAAATGAAAAACGTTTTTTGCGGTCTAATCGCTATTTTGGCCAAAAATTTTGAAAAATATTTTAACAATATTATATTACTCCCAATACTGTATGGGGTGGAAAAATGGACCTTAACTAAAGTAGCAAAAAGAAGCTCGAAGTGTTCGAAATGTGGGCATGATGTTATAACGAAATGTCAGAGTCTGTGGAAGATAACACGATCGAACATTTTATAACATTCTGGAGCGCCCTATATCACTCTGGAATCATCTAGGGAAGTTACTGGAAGGGTCGAACGAATACTGGAAACGGGAAGCAAAAATCGCGACATTTCCAACGATTAAATCAACCGCAGTATTACTTAGGCTCAGATTAACCGAAGCTACAGATGTCGAACGAAGATTTACGTGTAAAAATGAAACGAATATTCTAGCAAACTATAATAAAACAATTTATCATTTTTTTAAATTTTTTTAATATTCTCACGAGACGTAGCTGTGAGAGGCAAATGAAAAAATTGAAAATTAATTATCGATTTAATGGTTATTTTAACAAATTCACAAAGTGATTCACTAGATACGGATTAACTTTCAGCACTATTATTTAATTCATACTATTTCTCAATTAATCACTCGTCTCTAAAACACTTATTGTCGCTTGCAAGAATATTCTGTTAAATTCTCGCACATAAGAACTTCGCCCGATATCCTTCGTATCAATCTATGTGATCTCTCTGCGGCAATGACAATTTTATACGAAACACGTTCGTCTCTCAAGCCATCGAAACCATTCTATACATTACTAGTATTTGCGATAATCCCCGTCGCTTCCAGATTGTTTCAGATGTTTCCCGAGTGTTGTTGGGCGTGAATATTATGGTATGCTTGAAAGACGTCGTTCGTGCCGTTGTCCTCGAGAGGCCCTGACAGATCCCCATCTCGTTATATATATATGTTCTTATATATAATATGTTCTTATTCAGTTTCTTACCAATCCAATTGGGTTTGTATTTCTAGTAAAGGTATTTCTAGTTAGAGATGTTAAGCTCACAATAATTTCATCAGCGTAGTAGCTGCATTTGGAGTTAAGAAAGCAGGTACCAATAGCATGTTTATAATTTCAGTTTTAGTGCCGATAAATACGCATTTATTGGTCGCATAATTATTACATGTTTAATACAAATACATTTCTAAATAAACACAAGCATAAGACAGTACGTAAAAAGCATCTCAACCACTACTTAGATAGGTAGCTTATTTTATTCAACATACCAAATATCATTTAAAAATGGGAATAGTAATAGTCATATATAATTATTTTTTGAAAGTAAGGAAGATATTAAAATATATAATTAATTTTATTAGATATGTATTTATTACAAATAGGTATATAGTATACTTATTTATTGTTCCAGGACTATTAACCTACACAATTTTTCGGCAACAAGCGTTTCCTCTCACGGTTTTCCCGCCATTTTGGGTAGAATTGAGAAGTCACACACGTGCAAAAAAAAATGTGCGAAGAGTATCAGTTAAAGTAATGCAGAGAGAAATCTCGTCGCAGAGAACATCTGCAATACGCAGAGCTATCAGATTCAACCCGCGTAAGCAATTTAAAATGGTGGATTCCGTGGTAATTACAATTTCCTTACCCCCAAAGTGACGAGGCACTCCGCAGAAGAACGGGATAGTATTCTATTGGTTAGAATAGTGTCATGTGGTTGTGCCTGAAATTAATTAGCGATTTATTAATTAATGATTGATTCATTATTAAATGTACAACGTCACTTTACACGAATTAATCATAACGCTATTCTCTAAACCACTTTTTTTTTCGTGATGTATCATATTATATACTAACACTTTATTATCACTGGGTGACACTCTATTTGTTATCACAATGAATTAAATATTCTACCAGTAAATCACTTGTAGAACATTCAATTCCCGCTCGTAGTATTTATCACATTTATTTATTCGTAACTATTCACCAGATTACTTCACTCGATATCTGTCGCTTGGCGATTCACGACTGGGCACACCTCGCCGTCATCGATTTTCTGTGTTACTTATACCTAAATCACGTTGTTTTCAAACCTCTTAGATTATTCTATTCCATTCTAGTGTTTAAGAGAAGCTTTCCGTCGCTTCTAGGTTGTTCTAGGCGTTTTTAGGTGTTTCCCGAACTTCATAGATGATACGAAGTGTGGTAAACTATGCTAGAAGCTTCCATTGTGTTCTTCCAAAGAGAAATCACTAGGGATTCGGACAGCGCGCAATTCCTTCTGCTTGCCATTCCGTGACAATACTTTAGAGCCGATATGGGCGAAATATGCGATCTCATTGCTCGTGCAAGGAACTTAATTTTAAAATAGTATTTACCTATTGCGAGTAAATTATTACTAAGACACAGGGTGTCTCATATCTAGTAGCAAAAACTTCGGGGGAGTATACCACATTAAATTTTGAAAAGAAGATATTTTTTACACCTTTGGTGAAATGTCGACGGTTACGGAGATAAGCAACATCAAAGTTTGAAATATTGTTTCAATATTTCGACGTGTTCTACGTAAAGTGCTCTAAATACATTTTTGACAATTCTGAGATATTTGGTGTACGTGTTATTAAATGATCTTTATATACAAATATAAACAAACACATTTTTTTTAAATATTTAACGCGTAATTAACAGGCGCATCTATCGACTATGTAACGACGTAAACCTAATGTTACGTAACCAAACAACCTAATTTCTACGAATTATATAGTTTTATCGCGATTTAAAACATTATTTTATCATGTTGCAATATGCAATACTAGTTTAATTTCAGATAAAAAATCAATTGATAAAATAAAAGATATACGAGGAAAAAATCTTCTATGCTCTCTCATATAGTACTTTTCGTAAGGAACGTTGATTTTTGACTTATTATCTACGAAATGTTTAACTATCACTACAGTGATATGATACAATTTTTCAAATTTCTGCAAAGTTTTAATCATTTTATTTGTAGAAAAGCGAAAAAAAATTATATTCCTTTTAAGTTTCTGTAGTGATAATCCAACGTTTTAGACACCCTTTATTTTAAATTTAATCAATTCTGATTTCTTTCCTTGGAGGCCGAATAAAAAAGTGTGATCGCATTTAAAAATGATTTATTTCTTTTAATTTGCCAACGAACGCCAAACAATTTTGTCGGTTCGTAACGACAACAGCCGATGTTGTTTTGCCGCGTCGTAAACAAATTATCGGCCATTTTATCGTGTATTATTACCCAAACAATTTGGCAAAATATATACTCTTTGTTCTTGTTTCTTTCCCCATAAATGGTCTTAAAATATAGGGTATACCCAATAAATGAAAAACATGCTTCAAGATCGAATATTCATGAGGGGTTACTTCACTAGCGCACCAGTAGCTAATAGAACACGCCATGCAAACAAAATGCGGTAGCATGGTGATACTTTCTTTCGGAATAAAAAGACCTAACATATTTTGATCGAAACCTTAATCAGTCAAATTAAGTCAGTGGTTTTGCAGAAGGACTTTAAATGGTGTGAACACCTAGCGAGTGTGGTTGAGAAGGCTAACTGTATTTTGTAATTTGGTGAGAAGATCATTCCAACGTCTGACGGTACCATTATTCACAACTAATTATAAGACATATATGAAGCCTCTCATAATAAAATTGATTAAATGCATGTTAAGCTATTATTTTGGCAAAAAGATTTAAAAACTTTACACTAAATTGACTCTTCTACTATGGGGCATTAAAGTAATTAATATTACTAATTATAGAGAAAGAGAAAATCGCTTTCGTAAAAAAAGATAATGATTCGATTTTTGTGTCGAGAAAAACATGGAGAAAAAAATCTCAGGCTACTTCAGAGCGATATTTAAGTTCACCTATGTGCGTAGTTAACAATATTTCGAACGTGTTATATATGTTTTTCATATATTATAATTAATTTTACAATACTTGCTTACATCAAGGAATATTTTGCTAGTATAGTATGCCACATGATAGACTTCGTTTGTGATGGTCGACATAGAGATAGATTTAATAAAATTTAGAAAATCTTAAAATAATTATATTCAAAAAAAGCTAAGTATGGATATCAAAAATATATTTCTTCTGTTTTGAATCGTTTAAAAGTAAAAGCCTGATATATTTCTTCTCAGGATTCTATGTAATACAAGAGGCTGACAAAATATCGAATATTCAGCTATACAAGTAATATTTCTTAGATCTTTATTATACCATAGATATAATTCTGTGTCAAACTAATATTGGTTATGACAATCCTAATAGACTCGACCTTGTGAGTAGGCGCGAAAGATTCACAAGGATGGTGTTCCGTTAAGACCGATTGTGAGCGCAATAGGAGCGCCGACATATAAGTTGTCCCAACACTTGGCCAGTCTCTTATAGATGCAGACCGGGAAGACATCTTCGTGGGTGAAGGACTCGGCACATTTTGTTAAAATGCTGAAAAACGTGAAGATAGAAAGTGATGATATATTAGTCAGTTTTGACGTTATATCTCTCTTCACAAATGTGCCTGTGGACGATGCTTTGAGTCTTTTGGAAGAAGTCTATGAGGAAGATATGTGCGCACTTTTTCGACACTGCATAACAAGTGGATACTTTTCATTTCAGGGTGAACTTTTCCAACAAGTGGAAGGTGTAGCGATGGGAAACCCACTTTCCCCAGTAATTGCAAACTTCGTAATGGAGAAATTCGAGGAAACGGCTCTAGACACAGCAACTTTGATCCCCAAGGTTTGGTGGAGATATGTCGATGACGTGTTTGCAATCTGGCCTCACGGGAAAGAAAAACTACAGGACTTTCTCGAACACCTCAACACGCTGCACAAGAAATTTAAATTCACCATGGAGATAGAAAAAGAAAATAAACTACCATTTCTGGATGTAGAAGTGAAAAGGAACACAGATGGTAGTCTCGGGCACAAAGTCTACAGGAAGCCGACCCATACGAACCGCTACTTGCATGAAGATTCCCACCACCACCCAGCGCAGAAGAGAGGTTTAATTAATACCTTAGCTACGAGAGCTAAACGAATATGCTAAGAAGAACATCTGCAGGAGGAGATTCGTATACTGAGCGACGCGCTAGAAAGCAATGGATACCAAAGACGGCAGATACGGCACATCATAAGAGCCAAATCTAACAGCTCCGAGAAAAACACAGAAGCTGAGATCAAAGGGATTGCTTTCTTGCCTTATATCCATAATGTGACAGACAGGATTGCCAAAGCGCTTAAGAAACAGAAGATTAAGACAGTGTTCGGCACAAACAACAAGGTTAAGGACCTCTTAAGACCAGCGAAGGATCGGGATCCTCTTGAGACCGACGGTGTTTATAGGCTCAACTGTCAAAATTGCGACAAAGTGTATGTGGGACAAACAGCACGCACGATTTCAAAGAGGGTTGATGAGCATAAAAGAGCATGCAAACTCGGTCACCCGGAAAAATCGGCATTGGCTGAGCACTTTCTAGATACGGGCCACCATTTTTCATTTGAGCCGAAAATCTTAGGAAAGCCCAAAACTCACCACACGCGTCTGGTCAAAGAAGCAATTGAAATATACAAGCACCCGGTAAACATTAATAGGGCGCTGCAGGATAAATCAAGACACACACCTTGCTTTCGACACGGTACCTCAATCCAGTATTTAACATAACACAAACTTGGAGACACCCTGACTTCGGTACGGTATTGCAAGGCAATACTTAAGCTACACTTCAATACTCACTCATCACATTAGCCCTGATGATGGACCCTGCAATGCGATCCGAAACCTTGGCCAGAGAGGTCACATATACATGGCAGAATATCCCAGAAAACTATACACAGAAGATTCTGAACGGCCGTGAAAACCTAAGGACATTTTTTCCATCACTAACGTTTCAAAACGCATTGCTACACTAGATGTTGCTGTTCTCACAGCCTTTATTAGCTGCAGAAATATATTAGGTATTGAAGTACTTTTATTTATGTTATTAGGACCGTGCATTAATAATTTTGAGGGATTTTTAAAAGAGGGCGTAACTTGTAATATATTGCACCTGGGCGTATTGTTACTATATTTATGTCAAAGCTCTATCACGTGGCTTTGGTTTTCAGTGTGTGAAATTTTTTCCAAGTGTACATACCATATTTTTTAGCATTAAATATTTCGATTTACGTACATTTGCAGTTTTGCGTTGAATTGCGTTAGAGATATTACTTGATGATAGAGTCAAATGGAATACAAACTTGCAAAATCATTGGGAGTTGATCGTTCAACCATTTCTGGATGCTTATATGCACTGAGAATAATGATTCAAAAGCTAGGAAAATGGGTCCGTACAAACTGAAGCCAAGAGACGTAGAAAGGCGACATTCCATGACAACCTAATATATCCTATTTTTATTTTCAACCTTACGTACCTAAAATGCAGGACTTCCTACAATATTTTGTCACTTCACGAGCTGCAAGGTGTTGACTAGTTGAATTATTGGAACGAAGAAAGTAGCGATTATTAGTTAGAACTTGGAACTTTAATTGGAAATTACCTCGAAAAAACAATCGAATGATCGATTTCAATCCGGAGGTAGATAAGCTTATCAGAATATAATAACATTCGATACACGTTATTTTGAGACCAAATAGCACCATTATTTTTCCGTGCTCTTTAAAAATTAGAAAAAAGTTTTTTGGCCCACCCTAATGCGTACCCGTATTACACATATTTTTGCTCTGGATTGTAATAAAAAACTTACATTGTGTTTTTTTTTAACCTGTTGATAATGTGTACGTTAAAAATTAGGTTTCTCCATTATTTTATTATATCCACTAGAAGCTGACTTAATAATTTAGTATGCTAAATATTAATGATGATGTATCAGAACGTCCGAAGAGTAATATCGAAGAAAAGCCAATATTACACGGTTAATAATTCACCGCATGCCTTGTTCTGAAGGGTAGTAACAATGTGGAGAACTCCCTGCCGCAGGTTAACACGTTTCTGAACTACAATATTAACATTTTACCCTACAATAGAATTTTACTCTACAATAGAAATTATAATCTATGTAGCTACTAAGGGTTGAAAACTTAAGCGGTGTGCATCCGATGTTGCCAGGGTAAAAGATTTTGTTTAAAAATATTGTGGTGGGAAGGTGCCATTGTTTTGGAAAACTTTTTTTTTATCTGTTCGAAGAATATTTTTTCTTGAAGGCTTAAATTTTGTGGTGACATTATTATTAAAATAAAACACAAATCACTTTGTTTTCACCACTTTATTAGATTAATTAATCTACATGTTTCGGGAACAATGTTCCCTTCTTCAGGATTATTGTGTACTAAAAATTTTTCAAAAGTTTTATGTTACGGTGAGGGGGTAGGTGAGGGGTGGGGGGGGGTTCGAGTTGTTAATTATTACAGGTCATCTGGAGAATATGGAATGTTAAGTGGAAAAATATTCAAAATAGGATTATGCAAAAAAATTGTCTGTGTATTTATTATATAAGAATTAATATTTTTTATATTACTTATTAAATATATTATTTTATTTTATTTTTTATTTTATATGTTATTTTATTTTATTTTATTTATTTATATATTATTTTATTTATTCGAATTGAAGCTTACAATTCGAATAAATAAAATAATATATGATGTTTGACAAAATAAAAGATTAAAAAATTTGAATAATATCTGCTCCATACATCTATTTATCGCTTACAATAATATCTATAAAAATTACTTACTTAAAGGTGATGTGTTTAGTATATATGTGTGTGTGTGTGTGTGTGTATAATCGGTATTATTTGTTCTTACGATGGAATTGATGAATTCTGCATTGAGTGAAGTGCATAAGCCACCCTATAAATACTTCCATAGCGGTTTCTCATATAAATAGCTACGTCTCTGTGAGACTTCTATAATTTATCTCAATGAATATAATATCATTCTTGCTTATTACTTATTACTGAAAAGTGATAAGGAGGAAGATCGTCTTGGATGAGCCAGATGCATTATATTCAGAGAATTTAACGAAATTATATTTTAATTATATTGCAAAAAAAAGCAATGGTTGGAAAAACATGACGGAAAAAATGAACATGAATCATTTAGAGTACTAGGGAATAGCCACAGCGCCTTTAAAAGGGGCCATTTAATATCCCTCTAACGATGCCTTTTCGGGGTACAACAATCTAGACTTCTCGATAAACAATTATTAACTTTGCAACACAAAATTATTTAATTGCATTCCTTTAAATTTATAAAGGTGGGGTGGGTCAGGGGAAAGGGTATCATTTTATAATTTCAAATTAAAATTATTAAATAAAAATTGAAAAAATGGAGCAGTACATATGTATCTGGGAAAGAGAGTAGTGTAAGGGGAGAGAAAGAGAGAGATTGCATCTTTGTTTTTCACAAGGTCCTTAAGAATAAGTATGCAAAATTTGGGTCAAATCTAACACGCAGTATTCATTTTTAAACAGAATATGTCAGAGGGGCGAGAGAGGGGTAAAGGGGAAGAAACGACATGTCACCTTTATTACTCGCCGGGTCCTAAAGAATAACTATGCTAAATTTGGTTGAGATCGGTCAAACAATACAGATTTATATAGAACATGTATAAGAGAGAGGGGGAAATGCCGCCTATGTTACCCGCCAGGTTCTTAAGAATAAGCATGCAAAATTTGGTTCACATCGGTCAAGCGGTTTAGATTTGTATGAAGAACAAACAGACGCACACAGACAGACTGACACTGAGTTTTATTGGTATAGATTTTTATTTATATATATTTCAAATGGAATTCTGAAACAATCAATATTTTATTGAAAAGTTCTAATTATTTATCTTCAGGAATTCTACTGTGTCCATACGGATGTGGACTAGGACCTGCAGGTTATATAACCGACCGTATTGTCGGGAAGTGGATGGGAGGATGTTTTGGCGCTTTTTTTAACATTGCCGCATTCAGTTTATTACTCCCTTTATATTTACTCGTGGCGTCTGCTTGCTTGCTTGCCGGCTTGCCGTCAAAAAAACTTTGGATCGATATTTGACCCTTTTTCCGTGATCCAATCGAGCTGAAACTTGGCAAGCGGACTCGTGGCGACAATCAAGAAGATCTATTAAATTTTCGTAAAAAAAATTTAATAATTATAGTATAATTTCGGATTTTTAGAAATTTTATTGGTTTTTTCAAATTGGAATCGTTAGAAAAGTTTGATTAGCAACGGCGGCCCGATAATGTCGCGGAATATTTTCTAAATTTGAATTACTCCGTCGGTATATACAATAGGTACTTCACTTCGAATGTCGAAAATCTAAATTGACTGACAAATGTTTTTAGAATTTAATCTTCAAAGCATGAAGTGTCTTATCAAAACTCAAAACATCTGACATTTTAGAAATATATTAAATTACTGTAAGTTTAGTGTTATGTTATATGTTTTAATTCGTCTTTAATTGTTGTTATATTTTACAAAGAAAAAAAGTAACCCATAAAAACTTGGTTTTTATGAGATACTTTTTTTTTGTTCTTTTTTTGCCAATTTCAGGCTTTACCTCCATACATCAGAGTCTGAGATCAGATCTTTGATTAATAAACAAAAGCCGACTGTGAGTAAAGAAAAGTTTATTCCTTTAAATCTTCACTAATTATTCCACTGAAATATAACTATTGCCTTAAACGCTACACTTGACATTAAACAAAATGTTTAGCAGAGAGGGATAAAATAAATTAAGCTGAGGAAAAGAGCGCGCCAACCATTCTCAGAACAAAAACATTTTGAGACAGCCGCCATCAATCACATTTGACTGCGGCTTGTCTGCTTCCAAGATTTACAAGATAACACTTTTTCAACTTTTTGAATTAATTTATTTTTTCTAGAAACATTATTTAAATTAATTCTATAATAATTCTACAATAAACACAACAGATTAAACTATAACTGATGGATTAGGCCTTAACGTTTCAGATATTATTCGAGACAATAATTAAATCTGGTGAAAAACATAACCTTTGTTATCTCTACGTGAGTTTGATTTTAATTTTATATTTTACTATTCAAGTTTCGAGAGTATGAGAAACTCTCATCGACAGAAAATGTATTGAACTCACTTCATTCGAATACAAAAAATAATAATAAGATGGAAATACAAATAATCAATTGATTAGGTACTGAAAAAATTAGCTCATGTAAAGAATGTTGTTGTAACTGGAATATTAAGAGAAGAGAAGAAATAATTAAAAAAATATAGCTAAGCATATTAATACTAGAGTTTCTAAATTTCTCGTTATTTGTAAACTTTCTAAATTATTCATTTTTATTCCTTAACACGTGACGGAAAGAAGAAGTCTAATAGTACATGAATGAAAATAATCATTATTATCCATAATGTGGTTTTAGAATTCAGAAAAGCAAAATATGAATAATAATTAAATATGAAATATGCAAATATTTTTTCAAGATTAACTTTTATTATCTTAAAGGTTTTTGTTTTTTAATAGAGCTGATAAATTTATTATTTCTTAGCATATGTCTAAGGCCCTTTATTATTTTAAAATAACCTGCAAAAAAAAAAAATTAAAACCAAACCAAAGAGCTTGTCGCACTTGCTTTTTCCAAAAACATTTCCAAAGACAAACACAAAGAAATTTCTTCGGAAGCCAAGAAAAAATGGTTAAATAAATAAGGTTTACACCACATCCCCAAACGCCTAAGCCTTACCTTTGGATTCCAGTCACATAGCTGAAAAAATATTGAGGACTTTGTTTCGAGCAACACCGAGATTTATTAATATTTTTGGAATTACGACAACCTTTTATAAAAAAAGAAGCATGTCTCTGGAAAGAAGAAGAAGACTACAAAGCTGCCGGAGACATAAACATACGTTCTATATATTACAGAGCGAGGAGTGGCATTAATTGAACAATATAACAAATTGATAATCCGCAAACGAAAAACAAAAAAAATCCTTTCTTTTAATCGTGAAAAAACACAGACAGGAGCAAATTTTTAGCATAGTTTTACCTTATGTTATTTTTCTTTTTTATATACCCAATATTGTTCATTTTCTTAATACAATTGGAAGATTCTAAAAAAAAAAAAATATATTAAAAAATGAAAAATTATTGAAAAATCATTTGCAAGTGGTAGCTACCCCTAAACATAAAATTAAAAACATAAAAAAATAATTACACCGTTTTTTAGAACTTAGAATTGAACAAATGTGTAATGCGTGAATTAAAAAAAAAGTATAAAAAATTGACAAATAAGATGCACCCTAATGATAGTATTGTTATGTTTTGCATTCCAAATGTAAATGTTACAGATGCTTTATTCAAAATTTTAACTGAAAAGATATTGTTGTATTTAATAATTGAATATTAATTTTGAAATCCACTGTAATCTTATTATTTTTGCAGTTCTTTAGAAAGTTTATTTTATCAAAGCGAATTAAATGGACATTTTAAATATTGAGCACTTTGAGTTTGAATCAATTTATTTTATAATTTCTAAAACTTTAATAAATTTAATAAAGCATCAAAAGCTTAAAATTTCAAAAAACCTCTGTTCAATCCTCTCATTGATATAATAAAATAAAAGCACTTTGGTTTTGATAAGATCATGTTCTTTTAAATAATTTATAAATTAGACATTTTATTCTGACTGTTGCAGATATAACTGTTTTCAAAGTGAACGGTGTGCGATTAGCTATAGATTCGGATCTGACTTTCGTGTGGTACCCACTTTCCAAGATGTCTGTCCTATCCCTTAGGTGATGAATACTGTTCCATGGGATGAATTTTGGGGTATAAAAGCAAAGGCAGCAATATACAAAAGATTTTTAAAAATGTTTTGAATGTATTCACCGAGGATTATTAATTTAAAATTTACTAAATTCTTGATTTTATGAACCTATCTTTTCTAAAATCATGTTTTCTTTAAAATTATGTTTCCTATAAATTCTTGAATTCGGTACATTATAAATTAATAATCCTCGATGGCTGCATTTTTTTTTTGGATATTGCTGCCTATGCTTTTACACCCCACAATTAAATCTTCCTGATCTGATACACTGTAAGTTCTGATTTTGAATGCACAAGACTCTTTAGAAGGTCATTGTTAAATGTGATGGTGTGAAATATTCTAACCGATGCCCATCATCTTATATCGCTTTGCCCAACTTTAAATCATCATTGACCATCATCAAAAATATTTATAAACAGCCTTTTCACGTTTTCTTTTCGCTCACTCTGAACAATACTGATTTTTACTCCCTTTATATTAACTCGTGGCGTCTGCTTGCTTGACGAAAAAGATTTGTATCGATTTTTAACCCTTTTTCCGTGATCCAATCGAGCTGAAACTTTGCAAGCAGACTCGTGGCGACGATCAAGAATATCTATCAAATTTTCGTTAAAAAATAATAATAATAGTATAATTTTGGATTTTTCAATTTTAAATGGTTTTTTCATACAAGTTGTATGGAGGTTCCGACGCATAATGTAGACGCGAAACCCGTAAATGAGAAAGAAAGTATTATAAAAACTTCGTTTTTATGGGTTACTTTTTTTTCTGCTGCGGAATTTTCAATTTCTCGACTTTTAAATAAAAGTGTAATGCGATGATGAATTTCTATTTTCCAATATTTTTTTCGTATCTCGATTTCGATGATTAGATGAGTTGAATGCACTATATTTTGTCTACATCGGACAATAAAATTCAATATTAATAGTCACTCCGTCGGATATAGGTGTGATCGGCGCTAGCATACTGCCTTCTATGTATAGAGTATACTGCGTAGTACGATTGGCGCGAGAGAGAGAGGTTTTATGTCATTTCTATTACAAGATATCATTTCATTTATTTATTTTCGGTGTGATAATTCTATATATTGCTCCCTAAGATTATCTTAACATCAAATACAAGTAAATAGGTAAGTACAAAGTAAGCACACGCATTTTAAATTTGATTTTCTTTTTCTCTTAGAAGTTTCCAATCAAAAATTGAAGGCTCTATAGTCTAGTCTTTGTTTAACCCATTATTGATGAATAATATTTTTAGTTTTAAAAAATGGGACAAAGCAGCTTTTTTTGTTTGATATTTAAAAACAATTTTATTTGTTGTGGTTCTGGAGACACTGGAGTCTGATATTCGGAACAAGCACGTGAAGTAGAAGGATTGAAATGCAGCTATCTACGGATGTGAATGAACCAGGTTTAGTTGAAATTTAAGGTGGGTACCGGGAAAATTGTTTCACTTCAAGTGTATGAGAGGACAAAGAGAGTAAAAATAATCTAGAGATGGTTAGGGAGCAATTGCTTTAAGGTCACCATCGTCATGGACGGAAAAGCTCCAAAAGATTTATTATTTCGATAAAATAAGTACAAAATATACATGAGTACGATTACAGAGACAATGATAGTTACTCTAAGGGCCATAGCCTCCGGCCACCTGCCGGAGGGATGGGACAAACTGACGTGCACGCCTAGGGCGTGTGCCTCTTTTTATATAATTTATGAACAAAGGTGTCTTGGAGTGCGGCTGTGTGAGTGTGAAGAAATCATTCGAAATGCTGATGGTGCAATGAACTGCCGGCCGCGTGTGTCTTGCTCGTGCTCCGATTTGCTTATGTGGCATTCCTTGCCACTGTGTTGTGTGTGGCCTGAATTGGTGCTTTTCTGTATTGTTGTATGAATTCCACAAAAGTTATCAACGAGACTGAATTTGCTCCTGTGAAGCATCATTTTTAAATTAAATAAAATTATTATGAATTTATCTTCTTTTTGCGCATTGAGGGTAAAAGTTTTATTGTAACGGAAGTTGCGCACACTGCGCGTACGCAGCATAAAGTAGGAATGCGAGACGATGAAATGCGTCCATCCCTTAATTGCATCCATTAAACTGTCAAAATTTTATGCACTTGTAATTAGTGATCCAGTAATATAAATAATGTATTGTCGACCATCTTGAATCGAGTACCAATCATAAAGATACTCAATTCAAATACTGACGAATGATTGATTATTGAATTGAAAATTAGAACTGTTTATTGAATTACGATTTAGGTGTTTAATAGGATTTCATGTTACTTTCGATGTTTTTGCAAAAACGACGTTATTGACTGATTTCTTTTTCAAAACAAAAGACACATTCAATTGCGGCATTTAAAGTTGTAGTTTGGAAACTTTTTAATACGGGAACGTTTTCGATCAATCGATAAAATATGGAAGTGGGAAGGTAGGCACTTGGACTTTTTTGAAAACGCACGCGTTTTTTGATTCGTCGTATACATGTCTGCGATGCTACGGCTATAAATGTCTTCGAATCGTGAGACATGAGACGCAATTCTAAAACATGCATCTCTTATTTAATCACAAACCAATAATTACATTTTTACCACTTCAAAATCAAAAATTAATAATTCATACATTAAAGTATTATCCTCTCACTATCATCTCACTAGAAATCGTATTGTTGTACATTTTTAACATGTAAATATGTGAATATCAACAATCACAATCACGTCAATGAAGTATATTCCTCCATTTTTTTAACAATAAACTTTTCTGCCATTCCCTAGTCAATAAATATTAATCGAACCCTTTTGATTTCGAGTTTTCTATTTAACACTTTGTAATTGACTTTATTTTAAGGATAACTGCAGTTTAATATTGACCCAGTTTCCCGAACGGAAAGTTTATGCAGACGGTCTGGATAGAGGAACCCATGCATTCTTAATGTATCAACTGTATACATTACCGCAGCCTTCCTTATATATTCTGGATGCACTGAACGTGTAAGATGTGGCACGTGAAGATTCCTTGGGTAGCAAAATTGGAAACTAGAAGACTAACAAGTGTTTCATGCTGTACCACGGTTAATTATTAATCGTTTAAGTAGTTTAGATGTTACCGCCAAGCTACACTTTAGTTAAAAGCAGATGAGATAGTTAAGTACTTTGGTAAACAGAACAATTTTAGATTTTTCTAAAATTCTTTATTTTTATTTAACAATATTTACCTCTTCAAAATTTCCTACATAATTCATGTATACTCGTATATTTGGAGATATTCGGCCGTATTGTGAAAATAGCAAGATGGTTATTATTTGGTGAACACTCCAAAATAGACAAACGTCAAGACTTCCATCAAATGACAATATTTCTATCATTGTGATGAAAAAATTGTTGTTTAATTAATATTTGAACACTTCGGATGAAAAAATTATTGGATGTTTGATAAATAACTGATTTCTACTCACTTTTAAAATAATCATAATTGTTACGGACATCTGGTCCAATGACAAAAGTTCCACGGACATTTGTATAGTAATAATTTACCTGTAACCTTATTTTTTATTTTTTTTTACTTTTATGAATTAACCAGACACTGGAAGATGGTCCTGTTAGAAGCCTCAACAACCGTCGAGCTTGCATGCGAAGATGTATGAATGTAGATGAAGCGAAAGTTGTATGTCAGGACAGAAGAGTATGGCGCTCTATCCTCTTTGCTTGGTATGAATAAATAAATGTTTATTCTTTAGCAACCGACATGTGAGCGTAGGTACGTCATTTTGACGGGTTACAGCTAATATTTAATAATTTAAATTACTTCGTATGGTGTTTATTCTTTAACAATACAAAGGAGTTGATTCACTCGTTTATTTCAGTAGAGTAAAACAATAGCTTTCTCCCGCGGCCGCACGCCTTCCCTAGCGAGCCTGTCAATCTGGAATACGTGAGCCCTTTCCAACGGCCTCCCGACCGGCGCACTCACGCACAAACACTGCATACATACACGCATGCACATACATTGAGATACACTAAAGCCCGGTCGCCGAAGAGAGTGATTTTCGTACATTGACCCTGCGCTACGTATTCTTGTCGCACGCGCAGAATTATGTTGGTGTCACGCTCGCACAGGCACAGCGAGCGAGCGTGACAGCAACATAATTCTACGCGCGCGACAAGGATACGTAGCGTAGGGTCAGTGAATGAAAATCTCTCTCTTCGGCGAGCGGACTTTACACATTGTTACATTGTTAAGTACATTTAAATATTATATAGGTACTTTTAATATTGTTTTTATGTGTAAAAATGTCATCACAAAATTATTTTGCTATTTTTGAAGAAGTTTTTATGTGTGTTCATCATTAGATAGTAATAATAAACTTGCAGACAAGTGTCCAGAAATATGCATTCTGGGACTTGTTTTTTTAAATTTATTTATTTAATTAAAATGTACATTTTTTTAAATAAAATATATTTCACTTTTTTTCAAAGCTACATCGATGTCTAAGAGCCGGTTGTGTTAAATTGAATTATAATAATCTTTCGTAAAAATCATAATCTTTTACGAAAACGGTTTATGTGATTGATTAGGAAAAAATGCAGTAATCGATGATTTAAACGAAAGATTACTATAAATCAAGTCGATACAACTGATCCTTAGTAGGTATCTATTACCTATTTTATTATTATTACCACGCTTATATAATCTTCACTTGTTTGTCTGTACGGAATCTTAAAATCAATACTTCACCCACTTTCCGATGTCCAATCGAGCTGAAATTTTGCACACACACGTATTCTTGATGACAATATATAAAACAAATTTGTGTTAATCAATTAGAAAAGACATACAGAAAAATTAAATTAATGAAATAATATTTTAGCTGCTACCGGGATTCGAATATTTGCCATCCAATTTCACCACGGCATGCGGCAGATTGGTAACTTAACGAAAAATTTTCGACCTTATATGTAGTCTCTTTTTTATTGACTAACATTTTTATTCAATTTTTAAACCAATCGACTTCTTGATTGTATTTTTTCTATGTATTTTCTAACTGATAAGTAAAAATTTGTTTAAAAACTCACAGAACTTTGTTATGATATGAAAGTGCAACATCACAATAATAATGTGTTTTTTTAAATATACAATATATGAATTGATTATCAGATTAAATAACTTATCAATTAATCCATTATAATTAATAAATCAATTTTATAATAAAAATTAGTTATTGGTCTCACCAAGAGATGGCGCTAGTTTCCCATCGAACTGATTATGTACGCTGAGTAGGTATCATTACGACTAGAAAGTAGCATATTATATACCATGAAAAAAAATTTTAAGTACCTACTTGAATCCATCCTTGGCGTGCTATTACCCTGAGGTTAATGTAGGAGCATTGTTATGGAACGGGGAACATTATCATCATCTTTATTCCAGAGAATAGACACAAGATTCTCATCACAAAAAATACACCCACGATACGGAGATAATAAAAATAGCAAAAAAAAATTAAATATACATTTTAATAAGCAAACTGTCTTGTTCGCCATAATGAAAGAAAACAAGCATCCCGCTTACGTTAATATTTGTGCTGGAGTTCAGAGTAGAAAATCGTTTTTATTTTTGAAGAATAAACTTTTCCAGGATTTTCTTCAGTCTGACAGTTTTATTACAGGCATGACAACACAACGACTCGGTAAAGCAGGAGCTTTAAACTTGTGGCATTTGTGGTTTGAATTTCTACAATTTCTTAATTAAAACTGGTATATTTTGCAAGCACATGTTGACGCTCAAAATGGTGACAGAAAAAAGATCATCGCGATGAAAATGAAGAAAGAATGTGATTTTTCTCTTAATTAATAGAGAATAGCGTTTTTTTATTTATGGATATTGATGAATACAATTTACTCAACTCTAGTACGTGTTAAAATGATAGATAGAAAATTGTATTGGCCTCTTACTCTACCGATAAGATACATGCTGCAAGTCTACAGAAATAAAGCCTTGCGCAAGATTTAGGCCCTGTACGTAATAATCTAATCAAACTTAACTAACCGGAAAATGGAGATGGTTAAAGAGCTTAGACCTTTGGGAACGGAATTCCACTACAGATATCTTGAGGAAAGTGAAAACAGGCTGCAGTGGGTCGAACACGTAGTGAGACAAGATGAATTCCGTAATATATATCCAAAGCCCTTATTTTCAAGTCAACAGGGTTGTCCCGACAATTGCGTGCAGGACCACTACCACCAGAAGTTAACACGTTTTACAAAAGTAAATAAGGAAATTAATTTCCTTAAATATATATCAATTTAGAGTAGGTTTAAAGCTGAAAAATAAATAATAAGTAACTGTAATGTTTTGTGAATATAACTGAAATAAAAATATCTATAATTTCGTCTCTTGGATGAAATTATATATATTTTATGTCAGTTATATTTACAAAGCTGAATAAAGAAAAATAAGTTATTAAAACAATAAAAATCCGAAAACTTCAATATCTAGGACATGTGATGAGACATATAGAAATACGAGATCTTGCATCATATAATCCAGGAAAAGATTGCCGGAAATCGGGACCCTGGAAGAAGGAGGACTTCATGGCTGAAAAACTTGAGACAGTGGTTTGGCCAGTCTACTGTGGAGCTGTGCCGGGCCGCAGTAAATAAAGTCCGCATAGCCAACATGATAGCCAACGTCCGTTAAACGGACAGGGCACGAGAAGAAGAAGAAGTATTCGAATCAAAAGTGAATAATAATTTATGAAATAGGTAATACTAACAAAAGATTTATTTTATCCAATACTAAAATTATATTGTCACAAGAATCTAAAATAATAACAAACTAAGGAAGGTTATTTCTGACATTTCTGCGATAGCACAGATAAAAGCAAACTGTGCGTGTTGACCAGAGAGAAAACAAGCGACAGACATCCGTCGCGAGTAAGTACTAATAAAATATTTAAAATGTAGTGATATAATTGTATTTTTTTCCTAAAAACATAAATTTACAAATAAATAAAAAAATAGAAAAATTTACAATGGTAATAATTTTTTTATACTTAAGATTTATTAGACAAGTTTTCTAAGTGGCATTGTATTTAAAGACTATAATATATAATAAATAAGACAAGATTTTCTAATACTGTGAACACACTTTATTATTACGTCATGCGTCATGGGGTGATTAATTTTGAAACACTTTACTTGGGCTGCTTCAATTTATGAACATCATATTTCAGACGTTTCAGAAGTGTGAGTTTTAATGGATTCCAATTGAAATAGTTGACATTATAATTAAATTATGTAATTACTTCATTTCAAGTATTTTGAAAAACGTTGTGCAGGTTTTATTTGTATAATAATAATTTAATTGTATTTTGCCGCGGTTTATTATTTTTTTATAAAATATCTATTAACATTGAGGCCATCAACTCTCCCTGCTGATCCTTGGAAAGGTTTGTGGTAAGGTCAGAATAATAAAAGCATTCTTACTTGAAGTTAAATTTATTGCACAAGTTTAAATGTTTTACAAACTATATTTTTTAACACATACAATTGTTACATTAATTCGCTTTAATTTTAATTTATCATAATGTCCAACCACAAAGTCAAAGCTATAAATATCAAAAATACAATTGTTACATGTTTGATTAACGACAAGCGGGAGAAGGAATATAAACTCACAAATGGGTGCGATTGAGCCGGCACGAGTGAACGGAATGGTTTGCCTCTTTCGTAGATCGTGCTTAAGTCTTTCTGTTTTGCCCGTGATGTAGTATTTATTTATAATAATTTATTAGAAAAGTCTTAAGCGCAAAAAAAAATTCAATCATCGGTGGTGGTTGTTTTTCTTTTATTTCTTTTTTAGGGTTTTATTATTTCTTCTGAAGGGTTTTATTATTTTTTCTGAAACTAAAGTTTTACTCCCTTTATTTTAACTCGTAGCGTCTGCGGTTTGTTGTCTGCCGGAAAAACTATGGATCGATTTTTAACCCTTTTCCCGTTATCCAATCAAGGTGAAACTTTGCATGCAGACTCGTGGCGGCGATAAAAAATATCTAAGAAATTTTAGTTTAAAAAAATTTAATAATTATAGTGTTTTTTTGGATTTTTCGAAATTTAATGGTTTTTTCAAATTGAAATCAATACAAATGAGTAATGACCCCGACGCGTGCAGTGGGCACGAAAGCTGGTTCAATGAGAAAAGGAGTATAATAAAAACCTGGTTTTTATGGGTTAGTTTTTTGTAATTACTACTTATTTTTCTTCTACAGCAGGTGACGTACAATTTATTTATAACATTTTATTACAAAAGTATCAAGCTCAAAAGAAATTCAATCACAGGTGACGGTAGTAAAAATACAACACACATTTGGAACAAGATATGCATATTAAACATATATATATACAAGTTTCAAAAAAAAAATTTGATGTGGCAGTCTATCATGGGTAGAATTGGTGAACGTTACGTCGTGTAAAGTGATTACTTAAGCCAGCCATACGATAGACCGTAAGTCGTATGGATATCCAAAAAGACTTCCATATCTACTTTCCCATATAAAAAGTACCTTCGTCTCTGAGTTCATAATATATCATGAAAAAGTAATTGCCATGATAATTATCAGTGTTGCAATGACTAGTATATTCGGTCTCAGGCTGAATATCCAATATTCAGCTGGGAGCGTGACCGAAAATCCGAATGTTCGGCCATATCATTCAGCCTGATAAACACACGTACGAAAATTAGCCTGCTAACCGCATTGTGGCAAGGATCGCGGATCTGCTCTCTGATTGGCAAGTAGTAAGTAGCAAGTACTTAGTTGATTTTGTTAGCGTTTATTTAGTCGTCATCACCATCTTCATTCCCTTGTTCTAGTAGCATCAGGGACTCAAAGACTCGACAATGTGTATCCATTTTGTTCCCTTGTCTTGCGACATGTTCTCCTCTTTTGCACTGCTTCTGTATGAGTCAATCAGTCTAGACCCATTCTGTTTTCGTACACCTTTTTCTGTTGCCTCTCCTAGCTTAATCTGGGTTAACCTACCGGTCGTTTTCCTTCCGGTTGCCAAGAGCATTATTCTTGCTATTCGTTCCTCTGGCATTCTTAGCACATGTCCAAGCCACCTCAATTTTGATTTTTCTGTGTGAACGAGTAGGGGTTACATGTCGTGTGGGTGCTTTTGTCGGCACTGCTCATTCTGTTCATCAATATGACTCCCGCTACCCCCCTTAGAAAACTCATCTCGGCAGAACGGATCCTTGCTCTAACTCTCTCCATCAGGATTCAAATTTGATGGCCATTGTTTTTTTATTTAGTCATTTTTTTCTTTTTTACGCTTCAAGATGCCAAGAGGCCGAATTACTGAAGCGAAAAAAATCGCAAAGATTCTTTGACTTGAGTTAATCACATAGATTAATTATGACCTCATCGGGAACCCTCGGTGTGAGAAGCCAGTGTCGTGCCCACTGGGTTTCAAGGGCTGCCAGTCACGACCAAACTACATAATAAGTAGGTAGTTTTCATTTGATTTTTTATCTTTTTTTGATCTCTTAGAATACTTACTTAGTTCTGTTATATTCCTTTGATATTTTAGATAAATAACTTTAAATACGCGAAAAATTGCGATTTATCGAACATAGAATGTATGTTAAGCATCAATAAAAGCTACGTGAATAATTTACTGTGTGTTTTATATCTTTCTCTTTTTTTAGGTATTCGGTATTCGGCCGGTAGCCAGTATTTGATCAAATACCGAATACTCCGAAATGGAGCCGAATAGGCCCAATACCGAATATTCCTTATATCTCTAATAATTATTGGTATCTTTCGTCGACCAGATGGACATTATCTGCTGTTATTAATTTAGCCAAATTAAAATGGAGAAGTAGTAGTACAGAAAATAGAATACTAGAATAGCCCTGCCGTCAAATGTAACAACTTGATCATTATACCATAAATACGTAATGCTTAAGTTCTTTGGCCTCAGTCCACCCCGTTGCCATTTCTTGAACTGCCACTTCATTTTAATTATGCATTTATATTTCACGACTCGTCGAGATTACTTACAAGACTGAAATCGTTGCGTTTTTGGGCATTTTATATTATTTTCATAAGTCGTGGCTGGGGAGGAATGAATGAAAAACATAGAAAATAAATTAGTGATTAATAAATTATTAAATGGGCAAAGTCACTTAACAAGTATTAAATTAATACACTATTGTTTAAATAAAACTGTTTCGTGATTTATTAGTCGTCTATAAATTCTTTCTTACCGCTGGGTAACATTTTTGAGTAATTTTTGACACAACAAATATCGCATGTACTTCACTTAACACTGATCACCTGACTAGTCGCTAATCTTGTTCTGGAAGAAACGTCAAAACAAAACTAAGCTGTGGCCGCGACACAACTTCGCTTTTATAATAAACACGCTTTATTTTCGAAAATTTCAGATGTTTGTATTTTGTTTCCGCCATTTTTCGACCTTTCCAGACGTTTCTAGAATGTTCTAGCTCATTCCAGAGTGTGGTAGCGCGTTCTAAAATGTAATGGTTTCGATAGTTCTGTTCCATAGTGACATTACGAGAGATTCCTATAGTGCGTAAATTTCTCCCAATTTTATTATCACCTTACATTATGTGTGGTTTTTATATATCTTGCGTTATTCAGGATTGCGATGAAATTTTTAATTTCAAAATACATCATTTTCTATATAATAACGTCCGCCAATAACGCTACCAGATGGCGCAAATAGTGATGAGATATGAAAATCTAATAAGTGCATAAATTGCCAATAAATGATTATCTGCTGTTGTGATATGGGATATGAAATGATGGCGTTGAAGATCAGAACTATCTCTTAAGTTTTGCGCTATTTAAAATTACATCATAGAGTCCGCTATATTTCTATGGAAACATAATATCTGTACATATACACATAAGAGCGTAGATTAAGGTTGCCTGAAAGAATTAAAAGATTCAAGAATAGTTGAGGGGGCAAGAGTATAATCTTTTGTAAGATGAATAAACCAAATAAAAGAGTTTATAGGTTCCTGGGACTTATCGTGCACAAAGTTCCAGATAAATCAAGAAACCACGCCAATCAGCATGGAGAATACGATAAAGAGGAGATTAAAGAGAGAAGTCTCACAAAGACGATGCTACTTATATGAGAAATGTGTATGGAAGTCTTTTTTACGCGATGGACCAGGGCTCACAATTTGTTTGAGCTAGCTTAAATGATTACTCTACAAGTGTAACGTCAACGTTCACCAATTCCTTCGTAAGAACATCCATACATTATCAAATTTTTGAAATATGTTCCAAATCTGAGAATCTTTAGTTTATTTGAAAGTACTGTACTAGAAAATCTGTAGTATTTTCTCACGAACTAGTATACGTAGATTTCGCAGCTGGTAAAAATTTCTCTATATTTTTAAAGATGAGTATTAAGCAATTCTTTTTAATGCATGTATAATTTTCTTTCGAATTATTTAAAACATATACTAGAATTCACCTGAAAATCGGTATTTTCAATTTTATAACTCATTTCATACACTAGTTTATATTTGAACAATATTTTTATGTATGTAGTTAAGTAGTATATGTAGTTAAGTCTCTGTCAGACTTCTATAATTTATTTTCCTTTTTAATTTATAATTTATCATTCCTCTGGGGACAATATCCAGTTACTGTGTTCTCATAACATACCTACATATAAAAATATTGAGATAAAAAGTTTGAAATGATTTATTCATTAAAATGAATTTATATTATAACGAATACAATATATATTACACAACTACACATAATATTAATTATTTTCCCGAGTTGCTTCCAATATTTATATTTCCACTTAGTACTCTATGAGAAAATATAAATCACTTTACTTTGCCTTGCTGCTTTGTAAAAGATTTATACCAGCTGATGTTACGATACAATATCCACAGGGAATTAGTAATTTATATTAGAATATTTTTCACAATGTTATAAAAACCTCAATATAGTCAATTTAATGGTCCTTGGCAAATTCTTGGCTCAGGAATACTCCAAGTATTCAGATTTAATGGAAAACTCACGGAGTGGAGGGATTATCGAAGGGATGGGAGTATCATTTTTATTTTATTCTATTTATTTATTTATTTGAGGGAAAATTAACAGCGTATCTATTTATTAACAAATATAAAAGAATGGATATTAAAACAATATCCCGTACTTGAAATGTGAACTTCAGCCAGCTAGCAAAGTTGGCAGTATTCAAATCAGTTTTCAGACCAACCCTTGTGGGCCATCCACACTGGATCTTGATCGATAGAACCCGCTCAAAGCTACAGGTTGCCGAGATGGGATTTCTAAGAGGAATAGTTAGAGTTACTAGAAAGGACAGAATCAAAAATACGCAAATAGGAGAATGTCTCGAAGTGGAACCCTTATTGACATTTATCGAGAAATCACAGTTACGGTGGCTGGGACATATCTTGCGGATGGCGGCAGATAAAATGCCAGAGCGGATATTCCAGACAAGGCCAGAATGAAGAAGACCAAGGTAGAGCTAGCGGAAACAGTTGGAGGACTGCTAAGTGAGGTTGCCACTTAATTGAGCTAACCTGGAGAGCAAAGCCCAAGATAGGAAGAGTGGGAATCTTCTATGCGGTGCAGGATTAAGGATGGAATAAGAAGGAGGATATTAAATTATGCCAATTACAAATTTTCCACTGAATATAGTGACTTATTAAAAAAATGTGACAAATTCAAAAGTAAGCATCACATTTTTTTCTATTGAAACTTGTTATATTATTTTCATCCCTAATGTCCATTTCATTTCTCTGTGCATGATATTTTTTTTCCATATTTTTCCAAATTTTGAGTCCGATCGATCTGCATTTGATTTGCATCGAAAATATGTCAGGGGAGAGGAAGGGGTAAAATAATAGGGGGAAATGGTGCTTATGTTACCCGCCGGGTCTCAAAGCATTAGTATGCAAAATTTGAATCGATTCGGACAAACGGTGTGGATTTGTAGAGAGAACAGACAGACAGACAGACAGAAATTGAGTTTTATAGGTAATAGATAAGCGACTCAAACGTGAAAAAATCCTAATTTGGACGAAATTCACATTTCTCTTTCTTTTTTGTCGCTTTTTTTAGTTTCTTCTATCCCAGCACACCATTTTCGCCTCGTTTACTTTCATACTTCTTTTCTTGCACGGTATTCGATTTTCGATGCTTTTAGTAGGGCCGTCAATATTTGGTTTATCTGATCATGTCAGTTCTTTCGCCGACGTCCTCTGTTCCTGTTGTCTTCAAAACTCATCTCGCCCAACATTACCTCCAAATTATTTCAAAGAAAATATTATAAATATCTTATAATTAAATGTTATATATATATATATATATATATATAGATATATATATTAAGTTCTCGTGCCTATTTTGTCCAATTTTCTTCGTAGAATATCACTCTATTTCGTCACTGCTAAACCTTTTCACCTCTAAAATGCTAGCCTATTGAGGGATCGGTCATGATTAATAAACTGGAATTAATTTCCGCGAGAAGTGTCCGCGCTAATTATGAGCGTGACATTTCGTTTGCGCGGCAGAAACGCAGTCGTCACCCTCGGTATTATTTATGTGGAACCATCCATTAGGGCGGACGCAAAATGGGCGGTGTTTGGATGCGGAAAAAAGAGTTATGATATTTTGTTTAGCCTAAAATTACGCGCCATGGATTGGAATTTATGGATAGGTGGCATGACAGTGTCAGTGTAAACAACTTTTAGTATGAATTACCCTTCCTGTAACTAGAGAAGACATGTAGATTAGTAAAATTCAATTTTAATGAAATATTCGAAAAAATTATTGGTTTTCAATAACATTGTCACCTGTCGTGGCTAGCGAGGAAGGAATGAAAACACTGGAAATTAATTATTTATTAATTTATATTTTTTAATTAATGGTTTATTAACTATTCTATGTACAAATTCACTTAAAACGAATAAAATAAAGCTGTTCTTTAAATTACACCATTGAGCAATATATATTAATCATAAACAAACATTTTATTATCGCTGGGTAATACGTATTTAATATTCACTTGAACGTTCCATCCAATTCTACAATTATGTATATTGCTTTTATTTATTTCGCCAATTAGGTACTTCACTCGATTATTTCGCTCGATGTCTGTCGCTTCGCAATTCACGACTGACCACCCTGGGCGTCGTCTTACGACTCGTGGCCGACTTTACACTGAATCGAACTGTCTAACACAACAACTTCTGCGCCGTGGCCTAGTTTCGTATTTATACCCAAAAATGCTGGTAACTTCGTACTTTCTAGATATTTCTAGTGATTAGGAGAAGGTTCGCTTTGCTTCTCGATTGTACAAGACGTTTCTAGACGTTTCCCGAAGGTAGTACATCACCCAAGATTGTTATAGGCCGTTTTCGATACTCCGATAGTGTTGTGACATGTTACTTGCTATTCCATGACAATATAAAACAGTTACTGCTAGTTACTGCGAATGGATGTATTCTTATTACGTAAAAAAACATACACTTATTAAGATAAATTATGGATTCTGAACGTCTCACAAAAACGAAGCCATTTATACGGGAATTTTTGAATGGAGGAAGTCTTTATCGGACGTTTACAGGGCTTACAACCTATCTTAGGGCTGGCTTAAGAAATCATATTACAGAATGTAATTTTCAGCGATTCCACTCAAGATCAACCATACTCAATAAAATTTTGGAAAGTTGTGTAATAAAATTGTATTATGGAACAAAATATTGCGAAAATTTTACATGAATGAAATGAGCGAAGTAAATTCACACCGGAATAATACTTTTTCTAAAAAATATTAATAAGGTTTCGTTAAAACAACAAGCAAAGAACTATGACCTGAAAACTATCTTTTTTTTCAAACTGCATAGTTTAATAATTTTCAAATCTATTGCATATGTAGGTGCCTTAATTTATGTATACCAAGGTGCACATTGTAATTTGAATATATAAAATAGAACATCATTGAATATAAATGTTAAAAAGGTAACCCATAAAAACCAAGTTTTTATTATACTCCCTTTCTTATTGAATCAGGTTTCGTGCCTACTGTACGCGTCGGGGTCATTACTCATTTGTATTGAATCCAATTTGAAAAAAACATTAAAATTACAAAAAATCTTAAATTATACTGTAATTATTTTAAAAATTTGAACTAAAATTTGTTAGATCATTTTTATCGTCGCCCTGAGTCTGCTTGCAAAGTTTCAGCTCGATTGGATCACGAAAAAATGGTTAAAAATCGATCCAATTTTTTTCCGGCAGACATCAAACCGCGGACGCTACAAGTTAAAATAAAGGGAGTAAAAAGGCACATTTTATTCGTTATATACGTCAAATTCAAGATCAATGTGCTTGCCATCAGAAAAAAAGATTATTTAAGAAAATATACACGTGTATATATAAAGTGATTATTATATTTAATATTGTATTTCATATTTCTGCATATAAAATAATCTTAATATATATTATATTAATCAAATAATTATATCTGACGTCTTTAACGTTTTTTCATAGGACTTCGTTTTTTGCTGAAAATGTAAATTTTTAGAAATAATTTTACTTTAGACATAATTTTTTTAAGAGTATTTTGTATATAGTAAAAAAAATACTAGATTTCAAAATCTTTGCAGATAGAATATTTGAGGAAGCACTCTATGAGCCAAAAGAAAACTGAGAATGAATGGTAAGAAACTAAATAAGTTTCATTATGTTAAAATAAAACCCAATCACTTTGTTTTTACCACTTTATTAGATTATACAATCTAGATGATTCGAGAAGAATGTTTTCTTCTTCTGGATTTTCTTAGTACACAGAAAATCCAAAGGCAGAGTGGTGAAAAAAAAGTGATTTGTTTTTTATTTTTATTATAATGTCACCACAAAGTTCAAACATTCATTCAGAAGAAAAAATATTATTCGAACAAATAATTTCGTTATGTCTTGTGATTTTAGCGGACTTCATAGAAGGTGTTCAAGTACAATTGATTTCGGGGCAAAAAGTTTCTATGAGCGAACATTAAATGGAATATACGAGAAGTGATCTAAGCGATAGAGATAACGTTAATTAGTAAGTGTAAAAAATTCCGGAGATGTTTACCGACTTTAAAATTACGAACGGTGCTACAATTTAACTCGTATTCAGTGACTTTCTTTGGCAATAATGAAACCAAATGTAATGCTAGCAACATTAGTCCGTTTTTGCCAAACATTTAATAGAATACATTTAATATTAATATATGTTTAAATTTTTACATATTAGTTATAAGATTCCACAAATAAAAAATCTGAAAATACTTGAAATTAGGAAAATGTGAATTTTAATTCAAATATAATAAATATTCAGATAAAATTTGTGCACAACCCACTTTTGAATATTTTTCCACTTAAGATTCCCTTTATTTTAATAATAATTAATTTTGTCACCACAAAGTTCAAACCTACATTCAGAAGAAAAAATATTCTTCGAACAATTAAATAACAGTGTTAAAGAACAGTGTTTTCATTTGCCTCCCAAAGCCACGTCCTGTAACAACACAAATATATGTTACAGAATATAATATTTTGAGTATGTCCCAATTTTTCAGAACAGTACTGGTACAAAGGAGTTTTATAAAATTTGAAATAATATTTCTGGCCTAGGTATCCTAGTGTAATACTAGTAATTCGGAAGAATTTCATTAAACAGAAAAAAGATATTGCTAACAAACTCCAAAAATCGAAATTAGATGTCTCATTGGCGACATCTGTGGTCATTTAAGGGGAATGAAAAAGCTTTGGTGCCGGCCGCGCTGAAGATTGTTGCAAATCATATGTGAAACGTGGCGTATAATTTAAATATATACAACTTCCTAAAATTAGGAGACATGGTATTATTCTATCATAGGTGGAAATGGCGAACGTTACATTGTGTAAAGTAATTTTCATTCATTTATTAAATACTAATCGCACTACATTCAAACACAAAATATACAATACACATAAATGTATATGTAAAATATAATTAATTGCAAAAATACATGTTACTAGAGCGTGCCGAAGACACTTGTAATAAGTGGGCATAGTCTTCACTATAATGTTTATTATCAGAGTATCATGTACCTATTATCCTGTTAGTGTCTCTATAAATAAATAAAATAAAAAAGTGATCACTTAAGCCAGCCGTACGATAGGTCGAAAGCCCTATGTACACCCAATGACTTCTATACTTACTTTTCCATAAAAATACAGTTTCTTCTCTGTGAGACATCTATAATATATATTGATTTATTACAGAATATAAGGTTATTTTTTTTTATTTGTTGAGTTTGCGTGTAGAAATAAAAAATAATAATATATATATAGAAATGTTAGAAATGGGAATGAATGTTTAAGTGTCTCTGAAATTATTAAAGAGATGTGTAAATCATCCTCAAATAAAATTACATGTACGCCATTAAATAATATGAATTATACTCGTGTCTCTACATTAGAGCCACTAATTAAGTACCAACTAACAGTAGGCGATTTTCCGTACCGCAATTATACATTTTGGAGTATACGATATTATTTTAAGGTAATATGCTCTTTGATATAATACCTCTGTATGAAAGGTCGCTATGCCCTAAAGCAGAGCCTGTCAGACGAACTCCGCCATCCTATATTGTACTTGGGTTACCCACTCTATTTGACCAATTACAAGACTCGGCGCTGATGGAGGCCATCGTCGCTAAAAGTTTATCTTGCAAAGTCATCCCTAAGTCCACTCCGACCCTGACGAGCTAATGGTCCGCGACGAGTGGGATCTGCCTGCAGACTACCCGCCTTGAGGGGGAGAGGTCATTCTTGAATTATTTCGTTTAAGGGAGTACTCCACCCTGGGAGAGTAAAATTTAGGTAGAAATTGGTTGGTTTTTTACAAGAAGATGATTAATTATTTTCATTTCTGAATTTGGTCATTATCTTCTTTTCTGCCTCTAACAACTGAATACCGGAAAATGTTGCATTTCAGTCACGGAGGCGACCATTTCTTCTTCTTATTTTTTTAATTTATCAATTAAATAATAGTTTAATAAAACCTTAATAAATTTCAATAAAAAAAATGGAGTAGCGTGTACTCATGTACGCACGGTAGAAATTATACTTCTTTGGCGTGATAGTGATAATAATTTATATTTTTATTAATATCGATTTAAAATGTATCATCATCATCATAACTGGCGCTACAGCACACTGTGAGCTTTTTATTTTATTATCCTCGGTATTATTTATGTATTGTATAACCATTATTGAAATGAAGATTAATTATGCGCGGGACAATGAAAGTTTTGCGCGACCGACTCGCCCGGTTTTCATCTCTGCAGTTGTGTTGACGAAGGCTGAGCGAGGAGGTTGCTTTAGCATAAACTAATGCCAACCAGGCGGCGAAATCGCTGGGCCGATATGGACGTTTTTGCGCGTAGAACGGCTCAAGGTATGTGGTGGGTCACCTTCGTTGTGAGCCTTGGCCTTCTCCAGAATTTTTCGCGATTCCACCCAGTCGATCGCCCGCCTTTTCCAGTTTCTCGAACCGATTGCCCTTAGATCCTCTTCTTCGCCATCCATCCTAAGATGGATGAATGGCGTAGAAGAGGAGTTATACCTTATCCTCCATATTCCATATTCACAGAAGGGTTCAAAGATTTTCCTCAACGCCTTTCTTTCAAAAACCAGAAACGCATTTTCGCTTCTCTTATTTAGGATTCAGCATTCAGCACCGTATATGTGCACTGGCTGTAATAATTTTTTATACAGCAGTAATATTGTGCTGCATTTCAACAAACGAGATTTAAAGTGTTTGTGGATAAAATGTATATTAATACAATAATACGACTAATGAAATTCAAAAACATTTTATCATATTTCTAAAAAATCGTCTTAAATATAAATTTATGCTGATTTTTAAATATTTGAAATGATTTTTTAGAAAAAATTTCTAAAAAATCAGATACAATTTTTCATTATTGTCTCCTGGCATCATTGCTCACAGATTTACCAAAAGAAAACATGGGAATAAAATTTATATTACTTAGCATTTTAGCTATAAACTCACTCCCCCTCATATCCTCGATAGCATAGTGGTGAGCACTCTCACCTATCATGCGGGATTTCGGGGTTCGGTTTCCCGCCGGGTAAATTTTTTTTAGTTTTTTATTATGTATTTATATTTTTTTATTTATTTGTCGCCTCTCCGCGCTCATGTGACCCATGCGCGCATGCGCCTGTAACACATTTAAATTGACCAACCCACAGATATCACTATTTAAAAATTAATTTTCTTCATCAGAGTAACGTAAAGTAATAGTTAACATAAAAGTATTTTCGTTCGTTAAAAAAAAATTAATTTAAAAATTCATTCCATTACTTCTAGAATTTAATTGCATGATATTGATATAAGATAATGACACAAAATTATGGATAATAGAACATGTTGATTTATTTCTTTGATTAAAACATTATTGGGCTCGTCATTTGGAGTAGGTTAATTATATTTAATGATAACCACTAGACTTTGGTTTCATTATTTCAGTTGTTCGTCTACGAAATCTGGTGCAATAATCTTTTAGTGTAGTGGTGTTCTACAAGTACCCGTTCAAATTTACATTAGTGCAAAATTGAGTTGCATGCAATATGTTCAATGGCAGTTCCCAAACGTCAGCGGCAACTGTCAAGAAACTTAAGGCGAGAGTAGAACTAATTAATAGAACCAGCCAATTATCGCCTCGAGCAGACTCCTCGCAAGCATTCAGGAAAGGCCATATCACGCACGGAGTTGTAAGAGAGATAATTACTAGTTCGCTGCATATTTGAAAAAAATCATTGACGTACCGTGACCTTGGAACAATAAGGTAACATTTCGGTCGAAATTATCGTATCAAAATTCTAAAAAAATCTCAAGGTTTGTATATTATATAGATTCATTGAGACTTCACCAGGACTTCACAGTTCTCAGTGAAAAATCATGGGATATAATAATAATTAATAACGACCCTTGCATGTAACCTGAGCCGCGCGCTGATTGCGTCCCACACTAATTATCTAAATTTGCAATTCAAAACAAACTGAAAAAAAATTTGCAAAAAACAAACAACCAAATGATTATATTATATTTCATAAAAAAATAATAGTGCTAAGTTTTTCGTCTGACTGAGGGATCGGGAATTCGAGCTTCGCACTAAGAAACCAAGTGCTTACTCTGAAAATAATTTATATTTAATCACCTTTTACACAAATTTAATTTGAATACTAATTTTGGATTCACACAATTTCTCACTAATCACTAGTCTATGGAACACTCGTCTTTTCAGACGTGTGAGATCGCACTATTCACTATTGAACGCCCGGTAGGGACTCTCGTAATGTATTTCGCTTGGCCATGCGAAATCGCCGCTTGTCGCATGTTTTTTGAGATTTATCTATGGTTTCGAAAAACTGTCACAATAAACTGTTGCCACGCGTGTTGCGCTGTATATATACTGTTGACCCTCTAGAAGTGTTTTACTTTTTCCCGTGTATTCCAGACACTACCAGTAATTTCCAATTCATTATTTAACATGCAGAGCGTAAAATCTTCGATTACATATTATTCTTTCTGTTTCAACAGTCTCATGTCAATATTTTAATTTCCAATGCGTCGCGTATTCCATCCCTAGATATTCCTTTTTAAAGAAGTTTAATTGGTATAAATTAAAGGTAAGGTATTTTGATTGAATTCCTGAACATATTTTTAATTAAATTGTGATATTTACCACAACGCAGAATGTGCTCTTGCTTTTCATCTACATATTACAATGTTAAATACATTACAAGATGTAATCAAACCAATTTAAAAAGGTATTATTTATGGAAATGGAGTTTACATTGTAAATATTATTTTATTTTTATTTTATTCTATTTATTAGGAAAACAAACAGCTAATGATCAAATAATTACTTATAATGGTTACCATAAAAGCCATTAGTAAGTATTCACTGAAAGTAACAACATACAATGTTTGCATGGTATAATATTTGGGTTATAGAGGCAAAGGCAGCAATATCAAAATAATTTTAAAAATGTTTTAAATGCACTAAATTCTATGAGTTTATGTATTTTTCCCTTCTAAAATCATGTTTTCTATAAATTTGTATGCTATATTTTCTCAAAACTCTTGAATTCAGTACATAAATTAGTAATCGTTTTGGTAAACGCAAGTAAATTTGTTGCAAATTAGTCACAAATACGAATTTTGCACATCAAACCTTATTTATGATGATCATTTAAATAGATGGATGTGTGTTATCTCTACAAGAGTACTGGAATCTCTTACCGACAGGACACGTATTAAATATTTAACACTTCACCAGTCAATAAGAGATTGTAATACTCTCAAAACTCATGTAGAATACTTATGTTTTCCATCCATTTCACTGATAATATTTGAAAATAATTTAATGAAATACTGTATAAATTAAGATTAGTATTTAATTATTATTGTTAACGGTCATGTTAAAAACTAAAGTAAGTAGCTTTTTAGAGAGCTTTAAGACATATCACACATGAACAACGCTATGTTATTTAATAACATACATAGATCAAAGGTTCCTAACATTTTGATAAATCGTGTTGAACTTCCGACAATGAACAGCTGTTCTCGCCGTGAAACTTCAACGTGGGGTTTCCATTTTCATCAATGAGAACACCCAAGCCGGCGCGATCTCATAAACCAACGATAAGATACACAAATATTTGCAGTGTGTTTTTATTTATTTCTGGACACGTATTCCATGAACGTATCACTATGTAAAGAAAATCTCTGTGTGTGTCACATTGTTGATTGCGTGTCAGGAAAATTGATATTTATTGTTATTATTATAGTAGTTATTTCATTTCTCAATAAGCGCACAATCTTTTTTTATCTCGAAAAAACCGCCAACGAAGAATGCTGCATATCAATCACGGAGTAGTTTACATGAATAAATATAACGCGGCCAATTAATATTTTTTTACAAAAAAAACCAATAACATAGTAGTTTTTTATACATATATGTTACTTAATAAGGCCAATAAAAATAAAATTAATCAAATAAAATATTCGCTTATTCTCAAGAACAAAAACTTATCGCCTCCTTGTAAAAATCACTTAATTTCTACCTCAATTTTGTTCTCACGCAGTGGTATCATCCCTTAAATACCTTTAAAATAGTCGTACTTTTAAGAGTGTTTTTTTTTCAAATTAAAATAGTTAACATAATTTCGTTATATTCTCTGAATACAATAAATCAGGCTCCATCCAGGACGATCATTAACTAATTAGCAAGATAATTACATTCATTGAGATGAATTAAAGAAGAGATGAATCTATTTATAGAAAAACGTATTTTTGGGAAACGGAAAGTCTTTAAATTTCAGCCCATGGCTTATGATCTCTATGAGCGGTAATCACTTTACACATTGCAAATTTCACCAATTCCACCATAATAACAACCACATAATATCAATTTTTCTAAAGTTTCTTAGAACAAACATATAAAATATATTGTTTACAATTATTTTTTTGTTATATTTTCACCGTTAAGTTTTTTTTTTTTCGTCCTACAAATTTTAAGTTTTATCGTCCATCCAATTTCAAATGACCAACAAATATCTTATTTTTCATCGATTTAATTTATTCAAAAATATTTATTTTTAGCGAGATTTGTTTTACTTAAACATATTTCGAAAAGTCAACAATGTTTTTTGAATTTAACTAAAAGAACTTCAGAAAAATGCACGGTTAAGGAATAGTTTGTGATTATGTTTATTAACGATCTCGTTTAGACTTATCCATCCATTTATAAATTAATTACTTCCATACTGAATAAAATTTTCACATATAATTATTTATCATCAATCATTGCCATTGGTCCCGTCTGACATGCATAACAATTATAAATTCACGAACTATAATTAAATACGCATTAACATTTGTTAAATTAGCTGTAATTTTCTGCGACATTTCGTCACCTTTGCTTTGTGGAGGGCAAACCTATTTAGGGCATGTGGACATATCAAAAACACTGCTTTGTCCTTCAGAAAATAAATTATACTTTTCACGCAGTGGGTTGAAAACACAAAGGGTTTATTTCTCTTTTGATCTGAGATTTATGCGGTGTTCTCATTACGTGGAACAACAATTTATATCCTGTCGGGGACAGATTTATCTGAAAAAATAAAATAGGACAGCGCTGCGTCTTTAGTTTATCTAAGAATACCACTTCTACCTTTACGTAAGTTAAAAAAAGAAATCTGCTGCTTACAATCCATGTTTTCAGAGCCAGATATTTTAAAGAGTCCTAGATTAGTGGGAAGTCTATGCGGAGTAGTAAATGCAAATGCACTGATAAATTCAAATTATGATAAAGTCGTCATTGTTCGACGCTACAAGCTATCCGGATCTAAATACAACTCCAAAAATATTTTCCAGACACACTTGTCACCAAATTTCGTCATTTTGTACCTTATCAAGTCCCCCCAACGTTTTCTCTGCCCTGAGCTATCCTCCCTGTCCTGAGCTATCCGAAAAAAATGTAAAATCTTTTTCATTCCGCTCTCTCTGATGTTGCCAGGACATTTGCCTTCCACCAACTCCCGTCTTCCTATCTTACCCTCGAGTATTAGTCAGAGGATGCAATATTTATCTCTGCGTAGTACGTTAAACAAATAATAATAAATTTCTCCAAACCGAAATACGAAAGCTATCTTTCTGGCACTATATCTCCTTGCATCCGTTCAACGGACAAAGCATGTCGAACTCCTCTGCCGTGACTAACATGCAACATTTTCTGGTGCACATTTTTGTTCTATACAGAATGGAAGGTATACTAATGTATTAGAAATTAATGTAGCATATTCGATTTGTAAAAAAAAAATTTTTTGTAAAATTGCGAGGATTAAAATTTAGATGGTTCATTTCTCAATAAATACATTTTTTCTATAATGGACAAATCTATACTGGAGAAAATTGCATCTCAGTCACGTTAGAAGAGCTCCACGGGATTGGACATGATGTGGTCCTTTTTTTCCAAACATTTTCCAATGAAATAACAGTTTTATAATACCAATACATAATCAGCTGCTTGTAAAAAAGTCACCCAATTTCTACTAAAATTTCAGACTCCCGGGATGGTGTTACCCCTTAATAAAAATTTAAAAAAAACAAACGTAACCAATCTCTTTGGGAGGAGATAAATTTTACCCACTGACAAGCGGTCAAGTCCAAGTCTTGACAACAGCAAAAGTTACCTTGCCGATATGTCGATCTATGTTTACTCGGGGAAGTTTACCGCGAGCACAATAATCCTTAAGACACACGTGTTTCATACGCAAGTGTTCGCTAAAACCCTCAAACTTAACTTCGATACCATTGTAGGTATAAACTAAATATGTAAGTATAGGATTCAGCTGTCGGATGGAGGCGTAGCCCTATTCGCGGTAGTATTTGGGATGGAGATTAAAAGCGAAACATAGAAA
This sequence comes from Agrypnia vestita, assembly GCA_016648135.1. Taxonomy (NCBI): domain Eukaryota; kingdom Metazoa; phylum Arthropoda; class Insecta; order Trichoptera; family Phryganeidae; genus Agrypnia; species Agrypnia vestita. The sequence continues at coordinate 57,539 of JADDOH010007791.1, read as the reverse complement.
TTGGGAATAAATCAAATGAAGGGCCATTCATATTTAAGTTAACAATTATGACTGAAAACACTATTTTTGTTTTTTTCCACTAGTATTTTATTTTATAGCTTTTTATTCCCACTTCTATTCTATCTTGAGCGGGTTCTAATATTTTATTAGAACAGAAGGGACATAATCAGAAATACTGAAATAAGAGAATATCTCGAAGTAGAACCTTTTTTGACGTTTATCGAGAATCACAGTTAAGGTGACTGGGACATATCTTGTGGATGCAGGCAGATAGACTGCCAAAGATATTCTAGATAAGACCAGAAGGCAGAAGACCAATGGGGCGTCCTAGGAGGAGCTGGCGGAAACATTTGGAGGACTTTTGCGAAGCGATGTTACAACTAAATTGGGCTGACGTGGAAAATGAAGCCCAAGACAGAAAAAGATGGAAACTTTTATTCGGTGCAGGGACCCCGACCCAATAGGATAAGTATTAGAAGAAGAAGAATTTTTTTATTCATAATTGTTAAAATAGATTTCCAAAAAGTAAACGCTACCATATTCAATTACATAATATGTTAGTTTTATTAAAATTTACAATTATATCCAACAAAACGTTCAAAATTTGAACAAATAATTATAATAATTTTGAAATAAAGTTGTATTAGCTGCCTGGTTTATACCTCCCTAGTAACTAGTGAAGCAGAATTAACTGAATCCGAAGCTACCACTTCAGTTTGCATACTTCTTGCATAAATATGGCTTGACAGAGTAAGTACAAAATTCCTCTAACCATGGAACTCGTCTTGGATACCTGCAATCTGAGCATTCTCGGGGGTAAATTTTAGGAATCCACTCGACCACCCAAACTTTAAGCTGGAAACAAAGCTTAATTGTGCTACTACAATAACCTATCGGGAAATTCTTCGAATTTACATTTTTATGAAAACTCACCACTATCGTATTATTATAACGCTAAAAGATAGGCTTTTTGCTGAACCATAACCATCACCGCCGATCAAACAACCGGCCCTAAGAATATTGATATGACGCCTTTTCCTGGTGCATTTTAAAATATTCTGGTGTGCGGACAGTGTGTGTGTAAATAGCTGCTCCGCTGATCGAACTTAATATTCGAATAATTAACCTCTCAGAACAATATCGTATAGAATTCTGCTCAAAGAAAATTCTCCTCTCTCCTCTCAGAAATCACAGAAGAGAAAACCGAAATACGCCAACAATAACCACTGACCTCAATCTCGGCTATTATCTCCGTGCTAGTCGCCCTCCGAGCCAATGTCTTGAGAAGCCTAAACTTCCTTCACGTCACAAAAATAACACGTTAAAAGAATGTCATTCAAAAATGGTGGAATTACTTATCACAAATATACTGATGATCTGTTATTTCCATTCATTTATGTACGAATGATGGCGAAAAAATAAACGCGACCGATGTTTGAATAAGCGCTGCCAGAAAACGATTGTCACAAGTCAAACATTTTCACCACAAGAGTCTGAAAAGGGGAGTTTTGAGAAAAACGCAAAGAATAATGTAATTCGTTTGAAAGTTAATCTACGTACATAGTTTCAAATTGCTGCAACTCAGTCAATTTTCGAAATTTTTGAAATAATGATGATTCAGATTATTCTTAGAACTTCAAGCTATAAGATTAAGCAAAAAAAAAACATTTTTTTGAAAATATCGAAGTGGAATAACCCCTTAACAAATAAACTTTTCTATTAACGTATTCAAAACATTAAAAATTCTAACCATATTCACGAGATTTTTTCCTTGATATAGTTCTGAAATATACCACGTGACGTAAATGTAAAATACTTTTTTGAACACAAATCTTCAATATTTTACACTAGTTCACTAATGACGTAACAGTGACCTCTGAAACACGTGATAACTTTTTTGTACCCAAGAAAAATGTTCAAAAAGTTACTCCGCCAGCGCAAGGTGGATATCACACAATGCTTTCACAAGTTGTCGACAAACTTCCACAAATCTTACAATAATCCACTCCAAGAGAGCGCTCTTCTGGGAATTCGAATCGTCGGAGTTAAAACGGAATAAATGTTTGTAATTTAATGCCTCCCGTTGTCTAACTTTTCAGTATAAATAGTTGTAGATATGTAAACATGGCTCTAAGTAGTAATTTGTGCGCACGTGTCAAATCGATGTCGTGTTTACAGTTTATGTCTCTGTGTACCAATCTCAAGCTAATCTCTGAGTTTATCACCATATCAACATCTTAATATAAAGCGCCCTTACAATAGTAAGAAATCATCTGACAAATTTTGATTATAATTTTCTCTTAAAAGCTATGTTGAGTCATGTAAAAATATTTTTAAAGAAACAGTTTCATTTTACTAGTACTTGTAATATATTTTGGAACGACAATTAGTGTATGGAATGAAAATAAATTGTGCGAATTTTATTACGCAAACATTTAACAATTTGACAAAAGTTTCACAGTACTCCCACTGAATTTTTCAATATTTTCGCAGCATCCAAACTGCGGAAGAATTTGTGATAACATTTTGATACGTTCGGGATGATTCATGATTTATGAAAATATACATGAATTCAATTCTTAGAATAACTGGCGTTCTGTAGGAGTACGAGTATATATTACGTAAACATATTCAATTGAACTTCTTTTGTGTGTCATCTCTCATACATATTTTATTATCCGTGATGTCATGTATGCATTCAATATAATATACAGGTGGAAGAAGCACGTCCCATATCTTTGACGTTATTCCTTTGAGAATATCCATAAGTCAAAATGATCGAGCAGGTAGTTCAAACGCTCGCTCACTGATATCTTTCAGATGCCATCAAATTCTTCCATGAACAAGACTAATATTACCAAAGGTAAATTTGATATTTCACAGAATATTCTTATATTCTACATCTTTTTTAAAAAATATTAGTTGCTTCTTAAAGCATTTTAAAATAAGTTCATTTTTTAAGACGTTATATCAGGGATATTTTTAAATCAATTTTGAAAATTAATTTTTATAGCCACGCCCAACTCGTGTGAGTGTATGTATGCAAATCGGTATAATCTTAGTATTATTTTTATTGTGAAGTCTTGTTGATTTCTATTGTTGATTAAGTACTCTTTGTAGTTTTAGACGTTTAAGAGCTATTAAAATCAATAAAAAATATTAAAATGGCAGAACACAAAATTTTCTTATATGCCTTATTCTTAATGTAGCAAAATTGTTATAATGGTGATTTTTACCCAACACTTAAAAATAGACTGCTTATGACTTGTCATACCTGTGTGATTACTTGATTAATTTACATTAACCATTTTAGCATTTTCAGATGAGACTTGAAAATTAGTAGAAAACTTGCATTGTAAAAGTTAGTGTGACATGAGACATGATGAGTGAGGGGAATGTAGAGAAAAGGCGATTCGTAAATACGTCACAAAAAACACAAGCAGAAATATCATCCTGTGTTTCTATGTCTACATAGACTTCTGTGCAACAAATTTTTCAACACCTAACAGTTGTGCAGTAATGGCATATAAATCATTTTAAGTCAAAAAAATATATCAATATTTTGTTACACATATATGGATTGTATGATCGGGCCTTCGCTGTATCTGGTATTTTTTTTAAATACCTGTTTATTTGATATTGAAGTGTTACGGATGTCAAACATATTACTATTATCACGTAGACAAATTATTGCAATATTGGTTTTTGGCTAAAATAATAGTTCTTGATGAATATTATAAGTTATGAAAAATCATGTTTTTTCGCATAATTTTACTAGCTTTTTCATCCAAAGAACATCAATATTAAATTAAAATCAATATATTCATCACAATAAAAATTTTGACATTAGATAGATGAATACTGGAAATAAATAATGCAGTAAGTGCCAAAAAAAAGATTTAGATAAAAATAAATAGATACGTAGGTACACAGATTAGTACTGTATGCCTTCGCTAATACATTAAATACTGCATTGAAGTCCTATCTATGTTAATTTCCTTGTTATATGGGAATTCATATCAAGTATTAAGTGCCGCGTCATTTTTTTATAAATAAGGCACTAAGCGACTTGAGTATTTTATAGTTTTTAGTATCAAAATGACTAACTCACGTGAGGTACCGGCATGTAGTAAGTAGTGTTATAATAATAATGAAAAAGTGTGTAAAAGCGCATAAAGAGCAAAAGAGACTACCTACCTATATTCGCTTTTAACTTTGTATTTTAAAATTAACATTCTGGGACTTAGTGCTTTAATCAGATGTTCATTTCAGAATTGTTCAATTCCAGTATTCAGATGTGAAATTTTTCAGTGTCGGGGAAATAATCGCAATTAATTCACAATCTTGCTATTTAAAGAATAAGGATGATTATGTTATATGAGTTGATAAAGTTGTGCAACGCAGTCTGTCAAAAAATGTATAAATTATGAAGTGTATGGGGTCTTCTCCATACAGCCTTCAATCAGATGTTCATTTCAGAATTGTTCAATTCCAGTATTCAGATGTGATATTTTTCAGTGTTGGGGAAACAATCGCAATTAATTAACACTCTTGATATTTAAAGAATAAGGCTGATTATGTTGATTATGAATTGATAAAGTTGTGCAACGCAGTCTGTCAAAAAATGTATAAATTATGAAGTGTATGGGGTCTTCTCCATACAGCCTTGGTGAGAGGCATCACCGTACATTTCTGAATTGATTTCCTCATCCGTTATGAACTTATGAACGCATTACAAATGCTTTATGAACCGAAAACTATGAAAATGTGACTTTTATTCCAGTCTTATCTGATTTTATGTTGATCAGCTTGTACGTGACTAGCTTATATATCTTTAATTAAAATTATCGAATAACGTGAAAATGAAACAAATGGCTTTTTTTGATTTTCTTGTAATTTTTAGAAGTGGGCAAATCCCCTCGGGCTAAATGAAATTGAAAACATGAAGAACAAAATTCCGCGTAGACTCCAAATTTATTATTTTAACAACTTATTCAATTTATTTTAAGTATTTTCTAAGAAAAGTCAATTATAATTTATTAAATTTTTAATGTTGATAACAGACTAATAATAACACCCTTTTAAAGTAATTAGTCAAAGTTACGTAGGTAGGCGTCCATATTTAATTATCTAAGGGACATGGATTCTTGATTTTTATTAGAATTAATAAATATTTCGCTTTACGCGATTTTTCTGAGATATTTAACAAAAGGCGAATTGAAATTTTATTTCCAAAATAAATTCCTTATCTAGTCAGTTGTCAAAATATCATATGTAAGTACCACACAGACATTGACGTTCAATGAACAAGCGAGCTTATATTAAATTGAAAAAAAAAAATGGAGAAATACATAATCTTCCACTCGAATTTTATTTCTATAGAAAACGTTCAAATTACAAAATGTATTACAGTAAGCTCCCTCTTAGATGGCCCTCAAATATCCGTGACTCTCAAGCGATCGGTACCCTACCTAATGGTGGTTTTAATTGAAAAAATTGACCAATTTGACGACCAACCACAATATTTAAAGGCGAATACGACTTTAAAATCGGTTCGAGGTGTGCGAGGTGAAAAATCGGTCGTGAAACTAGGTCAGCCTTCAAAAGCTTATATCTCACAAAGTATATTCCGCAGGCGGATGTCAATAGTGTCAATGGATTGAAGACAGATAAAATTTGTTTAGAACATGTCAGCCATGCCCACCCTCCTCCCCTTCCGTACTTCATACAAGAAGATTATATAAGCAGCGTGCATTGGCGCGCACGTAAGTGTATAAGGTTTACCTGAAAAGTTGCAACATAGCGCGAAGATTAACAAGTGTGTAATATTATTTTATGGTGCAACTTTTCAGATAAGCCTCATCAACTTAAATTTCACAAGCCTCGGCAAAGCTGACTGAGCGTGCCGCATACGTAATCTTGTTATTGATTAACGTCGCAGTATTTGGTCAAAAAGTCCTAGCACAAATCCAAGCGGAAAACGAATCCAATGATATCCCGCTCACCGTAGAAAAAGCCAAAGTACACGGAAGGTCCTCAAAGAACATGCGACTGAAGTAAAATGCTCCGCTAGCACTACGAACCATAGTTTCGCCATGGATATGTCGTCCACGAGTGTTTTGGTTTGTAGTTAGATACGAAAATGGCGTGTTATGAACGACTGCATGGTTCTATCCATATAAGGGACTCATGTTAATCCTTTTTTAACTAACTTACTAACTAGCCACCACGCTGTTTCCCTGTAGAGGTAAGTAGAGCGGATAGAAAGCCATATTCTTCTATTTTTGCTTCGGCTACATCAATACGTGTTCTTATTAGTGTTCTATCTTTATATCTTTCTATATTTGCTTTGGCTATATTAATAGATCTTCTCATGAATGTTCTACTTTCCCATGGATTTTGAATGACGGCCATGTTAAGAGGTTTTTGAACCTTTTAACAAGGCCATCTTTCAAAACCGGGCGGCCATGTAGCACTGTTCTGTACCTACCAACCTAAGTGCCAGATTCGGGGAATGCCAGCGGCGGGATGGTGAATATTTAGACTAAATTATTTTAAGACATGATTTTCCTAACCCTGCTCTTTGACTGAAATAAAATTCATCGTAAATTTTATTAAATTTTTAACAGTGCAAAATCTTAAAGTCGTAAAACCAGAGTTAACTGATTATACGAAAATAATTAATTTCATCAATAGATCCGAAGGATTCTTTCTTCGATAAATGCTGCGTGGTATACAGTAGTAATAATATTTTACCGATGATACACTAACCGTTATTTGAGATTCGTATTTGATTGTATTAATTATTGGCCCTGTACAGCTTTATTTCAATTAACAATTATCGGTGTAATCAGATACAAAGCACAAATAACAGCACCACGTGCAACTGATAAAAATAATGGTTTTACCATTGTTAGTACATATCGTGGATTCTTGTATTCCTGGCATATTCAATTATATAAATTTTCATAAAAATAAAGTAAACAAAACTTTGCAGTTGTCTTTGAGTAGTGCATTATTAACCTTACTTATATGGTACTAAAACCAGGACTCTGAATATTTAGGTAATTCAGAAATTCAAGACAATATTGTTACTGTTAAAAAGCGTAAATGGTAATGTTTCATGTCAAAAACAAATTTTTCTTCTTCTGTGGTTTTTGCTATAGATTTTTTTTGTCCTTGTTGACCCTTCGTATATGACTGATTCAGTTTTGTTATCATTATGTGAATACGACAGTCGTTCAACATTATTTCGTTGTATAAGTAACTCATTAATAACAGTCATTTGTTGGATGGTCACTCCAGAAGATAATAAGCGTACGCCTCAAAATATTTTTACTTCTTTTTTTATTTCCTACGCTTTTTGAAGGTTATAAAAAAAACACGGAATTGCACGATTTTTATTCGTTACTTAAATTTTTTGTCACGCTTTGCTTTTTTTAAATTAAAATAATCTTAACTTTGTACAACACACACATTGAGTTATTTTATTCACTTCGTCTGTTTTAAAATGAGCAGTTTCTCTTATCATATATATAAAATGTGATTGACAATAAACCTAAATACGGTGTTTTGTCAACCTCTCCGATTTTATTTTGATCATTCATGGGAACAAACATGGTGATCTTGAGCCAAAGCTTAGATAGATCATAAACCTTACTGCGTGTGTGAGCCAACCAATCAAGAGGTCGATGAAGAAGCTATATTAGGGAATTCTGTGCCTCTTTCTCTTTTCATTCCTTAACTTTCGAACGACTAGAAGTATTTAATGTTAAAGTGTAGTATAATTTCAATACAATTTCTTTAAAACAACAAGCCACATGGTCAAAATTTTCAGTAAAAAATTTGGCATGTATGCGTACATTGTCAGTATGAATGAATATTATATTTCATATTTTGTAAAAACCCAATTCAGGGGGTGTATTAAATGATTTACTATGATTTTTTAATTGAATTTGTTAGTATATAATTGTATCCTAACGAAGAAGCCACGAGCTCTGAAACGTGTTGATATTTTTCAATACAAAAGTAGTTAAAACAAAGTTAATTTTTATTAATTATATTTTTAAATAATCTGTACACCTAATTTCTCTAATAAAAATCAGACGATTTGGTTATTTTTGAACTGGAAATGGAAAAATAACTCACTATTGATGCGTATGTAGTGCAATCATAATAATAAAATAGATACCAAATTAATCAATAATGTGATGGATACACTCGCGTACATTTTAATTAAATTGCTATGTTTTGTCGTCTTGCTCCAAATGGATTTTATGAAGTTTTCCACAAACTCCAACTTGTGTTATTTTAGTTATCAAGGTAAAGCTGCAGCCCGGATTAATCAGATCGCTTTACGAGACGAGTTGTTTTTGGGTCAACACTCAAGCGGTGGCGCTCCAGCGATATAACCTCCACAATTTCTAAACTCGCTTCCGTAAATTGGTTCCAAATTCTCTCGGAACATTTTCGTCGAAATTGACTATTTGGCAATAACGAATAAATTATTTTGTTTGCGTTTCAAGAAATATTCACGTTGATTTGATTATCTTTATTGACAATTTTCAATGTTTTTACCGAGACCCGCTATGATATGATTTCACTTTGTAAATAATTTTTGTGGATGTACTTATTTTTAACCAGTAGGTATTTTTCCACATTTGCATTTAAACACTGTTACTAAAAACCTTTTCTTTATATGAAATTTTTATTTTGTACGTCTAACATGTGACATCAATATTCCATGTATTCTTAAACCAACGTTTGTATTATATAAATAGGACTAATGTTCGGGTATTTTGGAGTTCAATTTAGTCCACTTAATTGTACTTGATTCTACTAGCATATTTTTTCTACAAAATATTACTCAATTAATTCTGGTATGCTTCAATAAACAGCAAATAATGTCGAAGAGTTTCAAAATCTTGTTACCGTGGCGGTGGATCCATGTTATTGGGGAATTTACGGCATGGTTGATGCTGAAATCTAATATGACAAATATGCTACGTAAAGATCATCCTTGACTCTAACACTGAAGCAAAATCTTTGTGAATATCGTAATGTATTATAATATAGGTAATATTAATGAAGTATTGTGAGTATATCTAGAAGCCCTATAATCTTGAAACCATTGTGAAAATGCTCCATTTTTTCGGTCACTTTCAGTTGGATGACTACATATTCTTCATCCTATAATGACATGCTGTGTTTGATTAAAAAATAATGTTTACAACACATACTTTTTAATTGAAAATATATTGAAAAAAATATAAAGGTACATTGACAAGCCGTATACATTTATCTCCCTCTAATTTTCAAATTAAATTAAATACAATAAAACAAATCGCATTTAATAATGGATACAATACAAAATTAATTGATAAAATTTCAAAAAATAAATTTCTAAATAATTTAACTAACCAATTTTTATACAATTCACAGATAAATATAAATAATAATAACGATTATTGTCGAAGAATTTTATATATTTATACATTTTCCAATCAAATTTTAAAATATCTACCAAAAAATATTAGACCTGAATTTTATACAAATATTAATATAGGGAAACTACTCATAAATGCAAAAGATAAAGATAATACAACTAACAATTCAGGTGTTTATAAATTGTCGTTTAAAGATTGTCATGTAAAGAGCGTTTTATATTGGAAAAACCGGTCGAAATTTCAATGTAAGAGTTAAAGAACATTTAAGATATCTGAATAATCATGGTTTTTCTGATTTTTCAAATCATTTATTAGAAAATGATCACGGTTTTGATAAAAATGTAGGACTTAAATAATTTTGGTCTGAAATTGAATAATTTAGAATCATTTGAAATTAGTAAAGCGTGTAAAAGTAAACAAAATATTATTAATAATCAATTGAATTTTACTACGGACCCAATTTAAAAAAAATTTCCAATAATTACGAGTAATCAAGAACTTCAGTAATAATATTTTTTTAAATAATTTCAAATGATTTTTTTAAAAGCAAGGAACAAAAGACATTTCATTCGAATTTATTGACAGTTATACAGCACCCTTATGGTAATTTCTGAAACATGTTAGTGAAAAAAAACTCAGATAAAAGTAGATTTATACAAATATTATAATCATTATTTTTTAAAAATGTCAATCTACAATGATGCTCAAACAATTGAAATAAAAAAAAGAAAATATATTGTACTAGGTGAAGTTAAATGGCGCATTCCCAAAATGAACACAGAGGTTTTTGTTTGGAAAATTCCTCGTCTAAAAAAGTCACCCATCTGGAATCCGAAACGGGGGAAAACAATCTGGTTCCGTGACAGCCTGGCGCCCTGCACAGCCTTCATGTCAGCCTCCGCAACTGTTATCTGTAGATATCTGAAGCAAAAATAGATGTTGTTCAATATGTATATATAACATTCAGTTGATTTTCAGAGCGAATCGTAGGCTATGTGTGAACCAACTAAACTTGACACATGACAACGGAATCATACTAAATGTTAAAAAAACTCAGTATTTACATATCCGGTCCCCGCGAGCCACACCAAAAAATTTTCAAATTAATCTCATTGGACATTGCTACGAGTGCCTACATACCAACCATACAAATCCGATAAACTGCAACTGTGAAAAAATCCAAGAGGTGGAACAATATACTTATTTAGGTTTAATAGTTGATAAACACTTTAATTGGAAACAACATATTGATAATATTTGTAAAAAACTGAGATCCATGCATTTCACATGCTAAGACTATGTAGCTCTCGGGGCACACTGTACGCTCTTTACTTCGCGATGGTTGACTCGGTTATCAGTTATGGCGTGAGCAGTTATGGTCTTACCTATAAAACATACATTGATAAAATCAAACAGTTACAATTAAGATTCCTAAAACTTATGGTAGATAATAGAACCAAATGTATGTACAAGGATGATTATAATAAATTATTCAAAGTATGCAAAATATTACCAATTGACCAAAAAGTAAAATATAATATAATACTAGAAGAAATGATAAATAATATTAATATACACACTGACACGCACCATAACTATGCAACCAGATCGACAGGACGAACAATGAGAATACCAATCACTAACAACGTGTATGGCGAAAGGAAAAGAGAATATATTGTGCCAAGAATCTTTAATAAATTAGATAAAAAAATTCTTTGAGATGATGCAAGACAAAAAAACTCCATTGGCTTCAAAAAAGTACAAGCTAAAAGAATATATATTAAAGCTATGAACCTAATCTTACATTAATTTATAATTACATATCATGTATCACTTGTAAAAAAATATGCAACACTCGATAATAACCTACTATCTTCATTATAAAATAAAAATTATTGTCAAATATTGAAGGCAACCATGCCGTAAAACTGCTGTGCAGTTTGGCATATGTTTAATGTAATAAATATTTTTAAAAAATAAATAAAAAAAAAAAAAAAAAAAAAAAAAAAAAAAAAAAAAAAAAAAAAAAAAAAAAAAAAAAAAAAAAAAAAAAAAAAAGTCCATCATTGATTGAATTCGTTGAATTCGCCATGTTAGGAATACTTATAAAAAACTCTACAATTTCTAACTAATAATTTTGATTGAAAGCTCTCTGAGAAACAGCGTCGCAACTTTCAGCTTTTTCTGGGAAAGATTATTTTTCTTTCTTAATATCGGGACCACTTTGATAGGAAGCAATTTGTCGGTGTTTGTATATCCAATGCGATATCTTAGCCTTTTTATTTCTCGGTTTAGCGATTTTCTTTCAAAGGAGGAGGTATATTAAAAACTCCAACTCAGAAAGAGTCGAGCAAAATGAGGGAAGAGAGTAATGGTGCGTATACATGGATGACCTTTCTCTTAGATTCGATAGTAAAGATCGGTGTGCACCTATTTTGTGTCAGCTAATAGAATAAAATGTACACTTGAGTATCTATACATTTTTAAGAGCGTTTTGCATATCGACCTTTTTGTATAGTCACACGCGTACTATATATACTGTTTAAACATTATTATATTAACAAAATGCATGCCTAAATATACATGTACTTGTTGGTCTACGGTATACGGGTGGTTATAAATAAAACAGTACACTATCATTTTTTGTTGAAACATTGTTAATTTAGATACAAATAAAGATAAAAGCATTTTGAAATATCTATAAGCGGAAATTTAAATCACTCAAATGAAGACACGTTTGGAGCCGCCTTTTGTATTGCAGTTATTATGGTTTTTAATATAGCCCCAGAAATAAAAATCACACGGGCATTCCAGGGGACATCACCAAAGCATGAAATTGAACAACGCTAGAACTGCAGCCACTGGACTGCTGTTTGTACGAGCAGTAGCCCCTGTCTTGGTGGAGCCTTAAATTTCCGTTGATACTTTTTCTTCAAATTTCTAGTTCAAGAAAATTGTTTAAACAGTAACGTATCAAACAAAAAAAACATTGTAGTTGTATTTTTATCTTTTTCATTTCACTCAATACCCGGTGCTCCGAGTCCACAGCGCAAAACGATTGAATGGCATTTAGTGGGGAGTCGATCAACCAACCTCTTACTCCAGATGTTGAGTACTACCCATTGCAAAAACGTTCGTTTCCCTGTATACTCTAATACAAATACAATATTGATCCATTTACAATCTATCATAAATTTATACCTAAGGTTTTTATAAAAACTGCTCATTAAAACAAAAAAAAACTTCTGTTATTAATTTTAGAAAACTAACGAACTATGTACAAACCACACTGATTATTTTTAAACGTCTGTCTGTTTCGATTTCGATATATATATTATATATATATATTATATTATATAATATATATATACTGTGTCTTCGTCAGAATGGACGCACATCTATAAATGAAATTTCTAAGAGTCTAGTGTAAGGTTAGGTTAGGTAAGATAGGTATTTGTCCTCAGTTTTGCTTTGTGTTTTAGCGTGGGAGAGGAGTAGAGTTTGACAGTGAGACATTGAAATGAGGAATATATAAAAACAATGGATTATTCGTTAAATTTAATTGATTGTTAATTATATAAGATAATATTTGGTGTTGAGAGTCTTTAAGATTTCTAAATTATCTAACCTAAGGCCTTTATTTTATTTGTAAATTTCGATGCCTATAAATATCAAAAATAAAAAACATGTGATTTAAAATAAAGCTTAGGCTTTATTTTCAATAGGAATATAATGATGTTTTTATTTCCTCTGGCATTGCGTTAAATATTTTTATTGTGGTGCACTTCGTAGCTATTTGTGATTTTAACATCTCCCTTAATGTTAGCCTCAGCTTATCTCTTATTTTAATATCATGTTTGCGCTAATGTTCATTTTTACTTTTCTACTAAATTCTGCCGATATATTGTGTCATTGAGAATATGTCGGTGTCGTGTTTTTTTTATAATCACAATAGTTAAGATATTTGATGGGTTAGTTATCATAAAATATTAACGAAATCTAACGTCTAATTTTGCAGAAAAAAATTACGATTACATAACATACTAATTCGTTGTTTGATACGCGGTCCCCTGCAAAAAAACTCCTCCTAAAGAATTTTATTTTTATTTTACTATATTTATTGAATTATTTTTTATTTATTTATTTTTAATAGTGCAATGTAACAGCTGCAAAACGACTATTTTCAGCTCGATACAACATTTTGATTAAATGTGCAGTTAGCTTTTAAAAAATAACATTATTTTTTGTTTACCTACTAAAAAGTAGCTAAATTTACGAAATGAATTATTAAATTGTGCTCCAATAAAAAGACTAAATAAATAGTTATTGAAGGTTTTTTTCATCTGTTTCATATTTTCTTTCTTCCCAGCCTAATTAAACCAGCCTTTTTAGTAAAAAATGAAACTGTATGTAAACTGGATGTGTACAAAAATCTAAATCAAGCAAATAAACTACAGAATAAACATTGATTTAATATAAAACAATTCAGTAATCAGAACTAAAAGTGTGGTATACTTGTATTCAGTTTCTATGAAAGCGCTCTAGCCAATATTTATATAATTTTCTTGGTGGATCTGTGGTGATCCAGAGCCGTTACGACTCTAGCCGTACGCATCAAGCGATTCCGCCAATCAGGGGCTCGATGCGGCTAACCAGGTCGCGATCGCCGATAGGTTGTCATCAATCGTCGTAGCACACGGAAATAATATTCTTGTACTCAACGCTACATGTGAAAATTGTTGCTAATAAAATACTACAGTTAATTATGAGTATAATTTACGCCCTGTATCTATTTATTTATTCTGCGTCTTCTGAATCACTCTAAACGTACCATGAATCACTTACACAATACACGTTACGTGCCGATGCAAGAAGATGCCTTTGGACGGGTGGGCATTTTCTTCGCAACATCTACACACTAACCCGCCAAAGGTCTGTTCAAATGTAAAGCTATCAGTTCTCCTGTTCACAAGACGTCTACGACACAAACAAGACATCGGACTAAGCCAACCTTGTATGAGATAGTGCAGTCCGATGCACAAAGCATTCCATGCATGAACATGCCCCATTTTATTTGTTTGCCAGCTTTTGGTTTGACGCCGTTATCGAGATCAGTAAAAATGTTGTACCTGATTTTAGACGTCTTTAATTTCTAAGGAGCTTTGTTGGTCGCCACCAAGGCATCATGTGATATCTTTCTCATATCCTCATTTTAATACAACATCCTTTGTACTTTCAAGAAATTTCTTCCAAAAAAAAAATACTCATTAATATTAAAGATGCGGTTAAGAAGTTTCTTATTTACCATTCCTGATAGGTGAAAAAATAATTTCACTTTTTTAACATTAATTTTAAGGGTAAAATCTGTATGCGCAAACAAGAAAAATCTTTTAAACGTACGATCCAACGTCGTGATATTTGATTAGCTTTTTCTGTTTGAAATATCTAGGTCAAGTTGACTATTTTCAGCTCGTAACTAATAACCCTACAAAGAATACAATAACCCAACAAAAATATGATGTCATATTATTTAAAAATTTTCCGATATTTTTGCGACCGTTCGAAAAATTCTAGCTAAAGAAAAAAAAATTTCCGGGTTATTCTGCCGTTTCCTTTCGGAGCCCTTTTCAAGTTATGTGAACAGGAACATTGGCAATAAACATATATCACACCCCGAATGTCTTTTTTTTTAATATCGTTAATTCTTTAAGGTACTAAAAGATTATCTTTGTGTGACTTCCAATAATTGTTTACACAAAAAAGTACACTTGATACATTTTTCATTAGATTGACTGCAAGAATATCTCTTTTAAAATGTGATTGTTTTGTTATAAGAAATATGAAAACAATAAAGCTTTTATATCATGTAGATTTCCGTAAATATAATTCATAATGCTTACAGAAATTTCTATTTGAATTTTAAGATTAAAAATATTCATTCGCATTGTCTTAAAATGAATATTTTGAAAAGGTTTTGTATTCAGGGTGCGATATATACGGAGTGTCTCAGAAAATTTTAACCAGAGGGCCATATTGTTTGTTCGATATTATTCAACAACAAAAAAGATTTTAAATCAAGATATATAATAGATATTTCATAAACACGAAGCTCTTTTTTATATAGAAAAAAAAGTATCGAAGGCTTTTTTGGGTATCCATAGGGCTATCGTATGGCTGGCTTAAGTGGTACGTTGTACACTGTACGTTGAATAATTCTAAACTACCACTAGGATTAAATTTTTGTAAGTTGTATTTATGTTTAATTTTCGCACTTTGTTTCATATGTCATTTATATTTTACTATCGCCACCTATTGTTGAAATTTGTTATTCCTAATAACTAGTAGGTACAGATGTCGCCATTGGTATTGAGATATCCATATTTAGATTGAAGTTTTTAAGGCAATATTCTTATAATATGTACGTGTACGGCAGTCTTCATTTTGCAAAAAAAGGGTTTTTTAATACAGGGAGTGGGTAAATTTTTAATATTTTTTGTGATATGTTCAGCGTTTTTGAGTAAAATATGAAGAAAATTCAAGATAATTAACACAAGAATTCTCTTCTTGAAGGAAGTCGGACAGGAAAACTAATAATTAAAATAAAAATTAATTGTCTTAACTCTTACGCCAAAAAATGCACTTCGCATATACAATTTCACATATTCGCATATATATAGGTAGATACTTACATATTGGAAGAATCTACGTCCATTGTACATATTAACTATAGATATTCTTATAGTTTTCAACGAAGATCTAGTATTTTACAAAGTACGTTACTGACTTAAATAAACGTATGCGTATAACTTTATAGCCCTATAAACCCCCGTATTATAGGATGAGATTTACTTATTAAATTTTTTATGAGAAATAACACCTGTATCTTTTATAACACCTTTAATACCGTCTTACCTACCCGTATATTTCACTTTCTTGAAATGAAAACCACAAAAATGAACACCGACATATCACGAAATGAGTTTACTGGTTTATTTTGAGAAAAAAATATATAAGATTCTCTTTTAAAATACTGTCACGAGATCATGGCTGTGGGAGGCAAATAAAACACTGAAAACAATTTTAACTTTATTTATTACACAAAGTCACAGGATACGAATTTAACTGGAGCATCGTTCTCAAAATCACAATTATTGTTTCTAGAATATTTCTTAGGTTTGCGCTTCACTAATTCACGTCACTAGAATTTTCGTTGCACTTTTTGCCTTGTTACAATTACTGGTTTGTAATCCCAAGAGGAATCATCATAATGAAGATATATTAAAGATTTCTCACAAAGATGAAGCTATTTATATGGGAATGTAGATATGAAAGTCTTTGGATGTTTACAGGGCTTACGACCTATCATATGGTTGGCTTAAGTGTTCACTTTACACAATGTAACGTTCATCGATTCCATCCATGATTGGCCACTACATCTGTAAAATTGTTGGTTGTATAAATGTTATTTATACACCGCGTTTCATTTTAAATTATGCTGACGTCATTTTTGGTTAAAATTCTCTATCCTCATGAACCAGTGTATAAATTGCACGCCATTTATATACTGGTTGAGACGTGATAATATGAGATATCTATTTTTTTATTACAGAATGAAGCAATATCATTTATTTATGTTATATCAAAATTATTAACATATATTTTTACTAGAATATGTCTGAAAACTATTTCATTTTTAACTCCCCAAAGCCGCTTTTTTACATATATGAATATTCAAAATATTTTTCTCAAATTCAAATTTTTCAAGAATGTTTTTACTGTTTTTTTTGTGCCCAGAGGGTTCATCATTATCAAAATATACCATAGATGTCTTACAAAGACTTCCATACCTAATATTCTGTTTGAATAGCTTTGTCTTTGTGAGATATCTATGATATATCTTCATAATCTAAATAACTTCATAAGCGAAATATTTATTTAGTTTTGGAACGTTTTTTTATGTAGGTACTATGTTGGAGACCCGAGGTTCCCCTATATTTAATTGTAGTAGTATAAAATTAGTATATATTGTTGTAGTATAAAAAAAGATTATAAATTATTTTTTACATCTACTGATTTCATATTTAAATTCCCTTCCCAATGGCGGGAAGGACATTCCTGAACCAGCTCAGTTGGGAACATTGCTCTATCTTCAGGGTAGTTCTGGTTCACGAGTGTGTTTGGTGGGTATCGGGAAGTAAATGAAAGAAAAATGTTGAGTACAATATTATATTTGAACAATTTTTTGTAAATGGTACAGTTGTAAATACAAGAAAAATGACACTACATTTTCTCATCAACAATTGTAAAAACAAGAAAAATGACACTACATATTCTCATCAATACTTAAAATCCTAGTGGGTTGCAACCGCTTTACAAATTTAGTAACCTAAAGTTAATCTGCTTAAAATTAATTTAGGATTAAATTTTTAACAATTGTTTTACTTCAAGCAATGTGCAGGTTAAGACAGAACGCAGGACACTAGAGAATGTGAAGTTCACAGAGATTAACTACTTTTCACCTGTTATTTGGGGGGATGGCCACTCTTTGACTTTGCACATAAAAAGGGGTGATAACACGAGAAACAATGGTTTCTTTTGTCCTACTTGACTTGGAGAGGGCCGCCCTTAGCCAAGGTCGGCGTTGGCCGGCTGGTGTTCGGGAGACTCGTCAGGAACAGCTGTATTTATTGTATGATTTTACATTGACATCCATCTTATAGTACAAATTCGTTGTTATCCGTTGGAAAACTTTTACAAATTCACTGGTTGGCGACGCTTTTTATTAATTATGATAAACAACTGTATTTATTGAACGATTATACATTGACATCGATCTTATAGTACAAATTCGTTGTTAACCGTTGGAAGACCTTTACAAATTCACTCAATTATTAAATAAAATCACAATACCGGCGTTTAAAACACTATTTCCGTGATTATTTAAACCTTTTACTCTGCGGCGACGGCGGCCATTTAAAACTTGTACGATTTCGCCAGCTATAGGTACGCAATAAACGCTGGAACCATCCACACAACACGGAAGCTTACTTGCCGCGAGACATTTTACACATTCGTACACATAATATTAATAACTATGCAAATCCTGCGTCAATTTCCGGACTATTTACACGACAAAACCAGAGCGGTGTCCTTTTGCGATCCACCGATGACAGCCCCGTAAAAAGATGCTGTCGGCGCGCGCATCGCACGCCAAAAAAGATGCGCGCGCAGGCAGACGCTATCCTGGCGCAAAATGGCGGAAACTTCCAAACCATATACCTAAGTATAGTAGCCGAATATATATTTAAGGTAAATCGAAATTAGGTTAATATACGTCACTCTTATATTCTGCTCTGTGTTCAAAAAACTGTTCACTCCGCACTCAAGCTTGTCCTCTATCTTACAAAAATTTAATTAGGATGTTCGCACCTGGAAGTATATAGAATTCCTTGAATTTAATCTACATATATCAAACCATTAACATGTCTACAGTATAATTAAATTCTCAAAAGTTTACTGTTAAGTGTTGTAAAATATTTAATTTAACCCGGAATTCGAGAATTTTGGTAGTTAAAAACTTTGGATTACTTAAAAAGATTTATTGATCTCTCCCATGAATTAGTATACCTAATACTAAATTTCATTTTAAAAATATGATTATTAACTATCGAATTTATTAACATAGATTTTATAACTATAGGTAGGTACATACCAATGATTAAAAAATGACGTTTTACGATACAATTTGAATATTTTTATAATATACTAAATGTGCCCGCGCGGCTTCGCATGCGTAGATTTTTAGTACACTATTTGGATCGTCATAGAACCTTCGCGAACATTCTAGAAAATTCTCCTTCCAGAACTTTCAAGAAATTTTTTGAATGTACAAGAACCTTCTAGACACACCGACACATTCCGCCACTCAATTTAGAACCTTATAGAACTTTCGGGAATTTTCTAGAACCTTCTCCTTCCAGAACTTTCTAGAGCAGGTTTTTTAAGAACCTTCTAGACTCACCGACACAGTCGGCGCGCCTATTTTGAAACAATCTGAAGCATTTGCGGCCTTCCCATAACAAAACAATGTGCTAGAAAGCACATTTTCGTCACCCTCTCCCACCCACGCACACCACCCCCACCAAACTCGCATATTTTCGATGTGACCCCAAGGGCTATCCACCACCATTACCACCGGTGGGTAGTTGTGACTGGTTGTGGAGAAAACTTGGCGAGTAGGGAAACAAGGTTTTCTTTATATATATATATATTATATATATATATATATATATATATATATATATATATTGATTTTTATACAACAACACTTGATTTTAAATTCTAAAACAGGCTATAAGCTCCAATTACCGCAGCGAAACGTAAATAAAATCACATACAAATATAATGAAGTCTCCGGGAATCGGGAAGGGAATATAAGAAACCATACCCATCTGAAAAACCTATTTTTCATGAATAAACTAGTAAATGCTGGAAATGAATAAAGCAGTAAGTGCCAAAAATAAAATTTTAAGATAATTATACGGATTAGTACTATATATGAACTGAAGTCCAGTCTATGTTAATTTCCTAGTTATATGGGAATTCGTATCGCAATTTGTTTTTATACTTAAGGCACTAAATGACATAATATTTTATAATTTTGAGTACTTAAATGACTAACTCACGTGAGTTACCGGTAGTAGTGTTGAAAATATTAATGAAATGGTGTGTAAAATTACACATAAAGAGCGAAAAGATTTTTTCGCTCTTTTCCTTGTATCTTAAAATAAACATTCTGGTACTTAGTGCATTATTTATTTCCAGTATCCAATTGTTGATTAATTAATAATTTTAGATTTGTCGTAAGTAAAATCATGAGCGTAAGTAAAAGCATACTTTCAATAATAAAAATTAAAGTATGTTTTAATATGTATGTTCTGAGAATACAATTAATATATTTTGTTCACATAGTATAATTATTAATTAATTTCCTTTGTACGCAGCTTAGTTATTAACTTCTATTATTTATCCTAATTGATAAAAAATTATTCGGCATCGCTTACAAACAAACATTTGTGTCTACTCGTGCATTATTAATTTATCATTTCTCGTCCAGAATAAATGGAAAATGTTTGGAATATAGGAAATGAAATAACGCAAAGGGGAATACACAAGATATAAATATTCATATGAATTTTCCATTTAAATCAAAGTAAGAAAATATGCAGCTATGTAGATTCAGTAATAAAATGACAACATTGCGTCGCTTATTTATAAAATATTCCTAGAAATACATCTAAAGACGTAAAACTCAATGGGTATATTTATTTAAAAAGAGTAGGTACATACGTTTAATCTGAAAACATTGTATTAATTATGAGAAAATTTTGGTTTTAAGGTTGGAAAAAGCGGGACATATGAAATAAATTGCGGAGACTGTGATACAAAATATATATTTTATAGATATATATTTTTATAAAACAAAAAAAGTATATATCATTCTGTGATGATCCAGCTAGATAGAGGGTCCTAATCATATCGAGCAGACTGTATTTAATGTCGAAATGATGTTAAATTAATATTATAAAGCATTTTATTGTATTTCAATATAAATCGTTCTCCTGGTCACGGTAAGCACTGTGATGATCCCGCATGATAGAGGGTAGAGGGGTCCTCGTCACATGTCGGCATTTTCTAGAGATGTTTTCTGTTATATGATAAATATTATACAGTCGTAAAATAATTGACGCGAGTAGTATTTATTATTATATTTTTCATTCCGATCTTATATGTGAGCGCGCGCGATCGAGCGACAGGATGCAACCGGTCGACTTCAACCATATGATGTAGCGATACAGTTGTTAAAAATTAAATATTCAATACAGAAATATTACTACTACTAAAATTCAACTTTTCATATGAAATAATGTTCTATACTATCAGAAATTGTTCTATACGATAAATTAACTAAAAATACGTATTAACTGAAAATAATTATTCTGTGAAAATTGCGCTTTTGAATGCAATATTAACTAAAAATACTAACTAACATCTTGGATTCGCATACGAAATTGACAATACCTAATGCCCTTTGCATTTACTAAGTGTATTACCTAAATAACCACAGCTATACCATCCTGTCCATCAGGGACGAAACATAAAACACAGTTATATTTCTAAAAGTGCTACCTCTTACGCGACAAAAATACCTATTACAGTCGGGCTATGAATATGAACTATTTCCGCCTCATAATGGCGCCTGGCACCAATACTAAAAACCTTACTAGAAATAATAAATGCGACTAAATCTCGATAAATACAATATATACTATTCGTAATACGTCGTTGAATTGGCACATGATTCGTCTAATGGATGAAGGACCCCGTTGTGTATCGTAATAACTTCAAATTCTTTTATAGGAGCAGTGTGGAAACAATTGCATAATATTACGTAATAAAAACATCTAACGAACCTAATAATCTATACATTTATGTTACAATAAAATACGTTCACCAGAAGAATTCGTGTATTAGAAAATAAAACATTTTCGATTTGAGACAAACCAGTAAAATCGTTCGAACGGCGCAAAGGGAAAAATTCACACATATTAAATAACACTGAAATTAATAATTATAAACACTTTGTATTAGCAAATTCTTACCTTGAATGGTTTCGTTCTAGACGTGCATGAACCTGTTCATATTAATTCCGTGGGAAAATAATACATATATTTTCTATCTACGAAATAAGACATTTTTGAAGCGAAACTTCTTTATAAATAAGTAGATAAGGTCTCGGGGATGGTTTGTTCGAAAGGATTCTACAACAGCCCGTGAGTTTATATGAAATAATAGTTTCTTTGAATGCTAAGTTTTGGTTTTTTAAACCCTCAGCATCTCTGCTGAGAGGGGTTGAGGCTCCGCGCCCGCCTAAACCCGGTGACCAACTTCCTAAGTGACTAAATGGCCCCCCTTGTTCCTCCGGAACTTACTGCATCCCGAGACTCTATCTCTTCTTTACGAGATGTGATCCTGTGACGCCCTTCTTTTAGGCTTATAATTGAGAAGGCCGTACTCTTTTGGTACGAGTTTCTGATGATGTGTGTTGTCTTGAGGCGCCTTTCTTTTAGGCCGGTGTTTGAAGAATCATGTACTCTTTTGGTACGAATTGATGACGACATTAGCCTCCTTTGCGGGCATAGTCAGCGATGTTACAAATTATTGTGCAATCTCATTATGCCTTTTCAGAATGGCGTCCCACGATTCTGCATCTTGCAACATTTACTTTGGTCAAATATTAGAGTGTTAGTAACATATTTATAATATCCCAGCTATTCCATATGAGTGAATGATTTTTATACTGATTCTGGCCCTGTCTTTCTTACAGAGGACGGAATAGAAGTTAACGTTTTCTATCAAGGTTTTACAGCATTCAAGCATGGAAATCCTTCCAAAGTCAGAGAATTCACGACGTTGGTTCACGCTGTTTTTGAGCAGGATGAGGCGCGAAGGTCGAGTCTAGTGGCCACTCCGATCAACAAGGGAGGTCCCGCTTTTAAGAGTACCTCACAGGGGCTTGCGCGGATTCCAGGCTTATGACACGAGCGTCATCCACAACCTCACCTAGCTCAACGTTCATAAACCAGAAAACTCCAATTTCAGTTAGATCTCCCCATTCTGTCCTTTACTCGTCGTTCTGAAGCTACTTGTTAAGCCGGATATACCGAGAGGTACTCAAACCATAAAGAGTTAGCTGAAGACCGGATTGCGCAATACTTATGCAACACAATTATTATAAGGCTACTAAGCGTTTCTTATAGAATTACATGTATTCAATTATTAGTAAAAATAGTATGAAAATCCCCATACTTTAAAATATATTCGTTCGGAAGAATTTCTCGTACGATTTGGATTGATATCTGGTTATGCAATACATAACGCGTCGACAATTATTATGAATCTATTAAGCACTGCTTATAGAGCTCCGTAAAATCAATTGTTAATACAAATGGTATGAAAATCCCCATGCATCAAAATATATTCGTTTGGGAGATATTCCCGTACGAATTGAGCCAAGATCACACAAGAAATCGTGATATTAATTATACATTATTGCTCCGATTTTAAATCTTCCCAAAATAAATACATTTCAATAGTGAAAATAATTAATCGATAGATAATATAAATGTGTTCCTTAGCTGTTACACAGTGGCGGTATGATCCTCTCTGGTACTGATGAATGGTAGATTCCTCCATACGTCCGGGCAGCAACTCCGTCCGCAAATGATGTTCTGGAACTCAGGGCTCCGTCGGTAGTCTGTCGGGCAGCGCTCCCGCTAGCAAGTCTGGTCTCGAACTGAAGGGGCTGAGTATATCGTGTTCGCTCCTTTTATAGTAACGATTTCACCATACCTCTGAAATCCACGCTAGTGCAGTGACTCATCCTATGCGCGATGACCTCACCGCCGGCGCTCGCCATTGGCCGGATTCAGTCATCAGGACGGTCGCCTCCGGCTCAACCCGTCGAAGGCAAAGCGCGCCTGTGATTGGTCCGTTTCGTTAAAATAACAGTAAAGCACCCGCTACACGCGAGACTTGCTGTTCCGATTCATAAATAATAAAGGCTCGTTCGCACCTACTCACAAGGTCGAGTCTATTAGGATTGGCAAACGATATTAATTTAACACAGAATTATATCTATGGTATAATAAAGATCTAAGAAATATTACTTGTATAGCTGAATATTCAATATTTTGTTAGCCTCTTGTAATACATAGAATCTTAAGAAGAAATATATCAGGCTTTTACTTTTAAACGATTCCAAACAGAAGAAATATATTTTTGATGTCCATACTTGACTTTTTTGAATATTATTATTTTAAGACTTTCTAAATTTATTAAATCTATCTCTATGTCGATCATCACAATTCTTTCGATAGTCACAAATTGAAACTACTCCACTCAGTTCCTCATAGAGGATGGATAATGAACAGTTTGGTAACCATTGAAATCCGCAAAAAAATTATTTCTAAAAACACACGAATAAATAATTCATTAGTCCATAATAATTATCTATAGGTCCATTGCTGTTTTCAATTTTTATTAATAATATAAAGAATGTAATTTTAAACTCGCGCTTTCTATTATTTTCGGATGACTTAAAGCTTTTCTTAAAAATGTCAACTTCATCTTCTCCAAGCAGATATATCGAATATATGTGGATGGGGAAGACGAAACAAACTTTTGTTTAATGTTTCCAAGTATTCGGTTACATCCTTCACTAGGGCCCAAAAAACTCTATTAATCGCCACAAAATGAACGACCAAAATCTGACAAGAACATCGAATGTTAAAGATCTGGGTGTTATATTTGTGAGCAACCTAACATTTCACGATCACATAGAGACGATCAGCGGTAATGCTTTTAGAATGTTAGGATTTTTTCTGCGTACTGCCAGGGTTTTCGAGAATACCCACGTAATGAGAACTCTTTACAACTCCTTGGTGTGAAGTAGACTCGAGAGTGGCTCGATGATTTGAGGGCCACATGAGTGCAAGTACTCTCTTATGGTGGAGAAAGTCCAAAAGAAGTTTCTGAGATTTCTATATACGGGCATTATCCTTGGCTCTACCAAACCGAGTTTCTCCAGGGTATGCTTAGCTACAATAGTTTAGAAACTAGATGGAATGTGTTTTTGATTACAAATTTTTATCGATTGTTGCGCGGTATGATTGGTAATCCTGAAATTAAGCAGAGCATTGGTTTTTAAGTTCCTGATAATTACTTGAGACATCGTCAGCACAGATTGTTTCACATTCCAATATGCAGGACCAACCTGGTAATGGTTGTACCTGTTGGAAGAGCTATAGCTATGCTGAACAATATCGCTTTGGGTATTGATATATTCCATGTTTCTGAAGGGGTTTCCGAAGCAGGATTCTCCTACACCTTTGACCAGTTTTATGTTATTTTCAATTAATTAAATTTTTTTATATATATATAAAAATTTTCATAATATGTATGCCTTGAACACTTTGTTTGTAATGTATATTATTAAATAAATTGAATTGAAAATTGAAAATTTAATTAGATTGATAAATGTTGCATTTTAATTAGTTTTTATCTATATCTAATGATGAGAGGGCTTGCTCCTCTCAAAACTATAGTAGTAATAAATAACTCATATTTTGTGTGTGTTTTACGCAGTTAAAATTGAACAAATTTTAAATTATATTTTAAACTGAATTGATTTTTATGTGACATTCTTTGTGTAAGCTTAGAATACATCTAATCAAATAAATTACGATATTTTATACAAACTCTATAATTGACACGTTTATAACCAAAGTTTACATACCTTCATACTCATATTTATGAGTTTATATATTTAAAAAAACACAGAGTACGTTAAGTTTTTTTTTTATCATTCTTGTAATAAACATAGATATTCAAGCCGATTTAAAAAAATATTTTTATTAGGATAATCAATTAGTTGTATAACCTTAGTTCATCATAAATTTGATTTAAATGAATAACCGCAATGTATTATTTTAACTAAACGTGAAAAAAATATACTTTCTTTATTAAAACGAAGCTGACAACAGACCTTTAAAAAAGCATGGTGTTAAAATGCTGAGCCTTTTAAGCTGACCAGAAAATCTCAGGGTTAAAGAAGGGGCTATAAAGTTGGCAATTTCCTTTTCACGATCAACCCTCTAAGCTTTTTCACACGAATTTTTCTATCATGTTTACTCCCTTTGACGGGAAAGCCTTCCCGGTTTGTGAAACCTCAATTGCGCAGTAAGATTGAACGGGAAAATCATGTTGCCGAAATTCAATTTTGACTAGCTAAACAGGTAATACAAAAACAAATATTTTTTCTTTAGAAGAGAAATTTTGCGCGAGAAATGAAAATGTATTTTTAAAATGAATAGGCAAACGGAAGTAAATGTCTTAAATAAATTATTTCAAAATTATACCCCATAGAATAAAGTAAAGCAGTGATTTGAAACGAAGAGAGGAAACAGGTAGCAATAAGGTTAACTAGCTTAACAGGTAATACAAACACAAATATGTTTACTTCAAGCGGGAATTTTAAACATGAATTGAAAACTATTTTAAATATGAATACGGCATGTCTCACAGCAGTAAATATTTTATATAAATTGTTCAAAATTTTGTCCTCTAGGATAAAATAAAACAGCAATTAAAAAAATTAAAAGTTATTTATTACCATTAAAAAAACGTTTATTTTTATTTAAAAATTGTATTCATATTTCTGTAATGTTCCTGAATTTATTTAACTCTTATATCTATAAATTTTTATGGAAACATGAAACATTTTTCTGAATAAGTTATGAACATCAAAATTCTTGAATACACTAGAAGGATTTTAAACTAAGTAAGTGACTGACATGTCGCTCACTTTTTTACGATACTTTAAATGAAGCATGTTGTAGGCCAATAAGTCAATTAAATCTCAATTATAATCATTTCATTGTCTGTCCATCCGTCGGTCGTGTAACGACCGTAAATTCATTATAGTATTTTTTAAATATTTTTTCTTTTCTTTTTTTTCTTCTTTTTTTTCATTTCTTTTTTTCTTCTTTAAAAAGTAAAAGTACCGTCATTTTTGACGAGTTACACCTAGTCGCTGTTTTCTGAAAAGTGGACATTCCGGGTTATTTATTTGAGCCAGTTGAGTTTGTAGCCAAATATTTATTTCGAGACATATTTTTTTCTGTATATATTTTTGATAGATGCATCTTACTTAATTGAAATATTATAGAATTGTGTTCTTTAACTGCATCGTCATTTTTTTTTAAATTTAATTTGAAAAGCATTGTAAATAAAGGTGTTAATTACGTATCATAAATTTGCATAGCAGAAAGAAAATATTAGTGCTTTTAATCAAAAATCACCTTTAATAAATAATTCAATTCTCGTGTTTAAAAGTAGAAGGCATTGTTATATAGTTAAAGTATTATTTTACAATAGTGAAAAATGATATAATGTAATAAAAATTAAAGATAAGTATTGCTGTTCCATTTTCTTCTTCTTCATCAGCCTTCGTCTTTCCACTGCTGGATATATCCAGCCTATAGGCCTCTTCCTTATTTTTCCATTCTTCCCTGTTGTTGGCTAATTGTAGCCATTTCTTCCCCCCACAGCGACAATATCATCGGCCCATCTCTTTTGAGGTCTTCCGATGCCTCTTTTATTTTCCCAAGGTCTCCATTTCAGAACTCTGGGAAGCCATCTTGTTGTATCCTGTCTTGCAACGAGTCCTGCCCATTGCCATTTTAGCTTCGCTACAGGATCCATGATATCCACTACTCTAGTTCTTCGCCTAATTTCGTCGTTTCTAATTCTCTTAGGCTTACTCCAAGCATGGATCTCTCCATGGATCATTGCGTGCATTTGAGCTTTTGTACACGTTTCTTTGTAAGGGCCATAGTCTCTAATCTATACGTCATCACTGGCAGTATGCACGATTCAAAGGTTTTACTTTTTAGGCTAATTGGGATCTCTTTGTTCTCGAAGATATGTTTGAGTTTGCCAAAAGCAGCCCAGCTCATTCCTATTCGTCTTGGCAATTCTGCTGTTTGGTTCTCTTTGTTCATTTTTATCTTGTGTTCTAGGTATATATATTCATCTACTATTTCAATAATATTACCATTGATTGTGATGATTTTGTTTTCTGGACTCAAAATTTTTATTTTCTTTACATTCATCTTAATACCAACTTTGCTCGAAGCTTCGTGTAGTTCTTTTAGCATTATACTTTGTTCTTCGATATTATTACTTACAACTACTATTTCGTCAGCAAATCTTAGGTACTTAAATATGTGCCATCTATCTTCACACCTTTTTATCCCAATTCAGGGTCTTAAATACATCTTCTAAGGCTAACGTGAAAAGTTTAGGGGAGATTGTGTCACCTTGTCGGACACCTTTTTCTATTTTTATTTTTTCAGTTCTAGTGTCGCCGTCAATTATAACACTCATAGTTGCATTTTCATATATAAAGTTTACTAATCGTATATATCTAGAGTCTACTCGCGCGATTTGGAGTGCTTCGATGATTGCCCGCCTTTCAAATGAGTCAAATGCTGTTCCATGGACAGAAAATATTCCCGATTCGTATATCGGTGGTAACCAATTTTTTTTCGGTGGATATCTTTCTAACTAATTCATTTGATTTATTTTAAATGACATAGAAGTGTTCCCAAATTGCAACACATTAAAAAATATATTTGATTACAAAAAAAAAATTAGATAGTTCTGTTCATAAATATATGCAGGTTTTAGGTGTTTAAGTATAAACAGGCGTAAACCGTAAAAATAATAATAAAAATATAAAGATAATTTATGTAGCGCCGTTCCGTGAAAATTTCGATTCAAGATTTGTGTAAAGCACCCTCAAATTGCTAATATTTAAAATTTATTTTAAATAGTTTTTAAAAAATATGCATAAAAAATCAAAAGGGTGCGTTTAGTCTTTTTCAAACACTGTTTCTGATGCACTGTTCCGTAGGTACCTACTACCAAAATAGTTTAATGTATTTCTTATTCTCACGTTATTCTGAAATTGGGAAGATTGTATTCTGAATACACGAGAAAGCAAAAGCAAAAAATTCTGTGATTATTGCTCAGATCAGTTTGATAAGACACTTATAAAAGATATTTTTGCGAATGTACCTACGTATATATCGCGAAGTGAAAAAAAGATGGGCGTATTTCTGTATCTCTTTCACAACTTGTATAGTATTGTTGATTTGTATTTGAGTTTATAAGATCTATTGTAATTAATTCATATGAATGTATTTCTGGTAAATACAATTTATTTATATATATGTATTGATGCACCTACAGACAAATATCAATGTGATGTTTTGTGGGTCTGAGATGTAAAAAAAAAAAAATAATTAATAAATAAAAAATAAAAAAATAAAAATAAAATAAAAACCATCTGGTTTTCTATTTGTTGTTCGTATCCCGGGATTGAAAATACCTCATTTTAAGTTACCCTCAGCTTTTTCACATGTATATGCTGCACGCCACTGATAAATATTCTTAATGGAGAAAAAATGAATATTCTCGAGAGAATATCGAATGAAATTCACTTAAGACCGCTACCGAGAGGAATAATGGGTGATGATTCTTCAGCCGGAGCGTTATTGAAAAAGTTAGGGGAAAAGGCTAATCACGTGGCCCTTATTTAATTAATATCCGCAATGGACCCGGGGCGTTGAAGAGGAGCCAATCTATCTGAGGAAACTTTCTCCGCCGCGGGCTCGTAAGCGGATACACTGTCTTCTGGGATTTTCAACTTATCTTCCAAGTACATATAGAATCAAAGTTTATCACTAAATACTGAATATTCAATTATTAACTAGGTATTGTACTATTTATTATACTATTTAAGACTACGAGATCAAGTCAAAAGTTAAATATAATTTTCATTCTACAATTTATTTACACATATACAGAGCTTCAAAATAACATCAAAATAGGTAATTTTTCTAGAAAGCAACGTATTTTACAATGCACTTCGTTCAGCAATCCACAAATTTGCTTATCTTTTCAAAAGAGAAAGTTTTCGGTCGGTCGCTCGATCACACTTTTGCCCTATTTTTCGCACGTCTAAGTGTGAAAATCTGCACAGACTTTAGGAAAACCAAGCTCGTCATAAAGTCTTAAAAAAAGATAAAAATTGGCAAAGAAAACCAAATAGCATATTGCCAAG
Organism: Agrypnia vestita; assembly: GCA_016648135.1. Taxonomy (NCBI): domain Eukaryota; kingdom Metazoa; phylum Arthropoda; class Insecta; order Trichoptera; family Phryganeidae; genus Agrypnia; species Agrypnia vestita. The sequence continues at coordinate 27,344 of JADDOH010007791.1, read as the reverse complement.
ACGGATAAGAATTTGCTAGGCTGTGTGATGAATCACCTGTTTCTATAGATTTTTTTTTATTTTTTTTATTTTTAATTCTAAGATGATTTAAATGCTACGCGGGAAAAATTGAGCTAAACCCACCTGGCGGAGTATTGGAACTACAAAAAATTTGGGAATGATGAAACGCTAGTATTGGGAGAGAGTTAGTAGCGATTGATCGGATATAGGCTACGGGCAGTCACTATTTAATTCTTATATCATAATATAAATCATATTAATCTTGTGGTGAAGGCTAGAATTATAGGTAAAACCGTGTTTGGTACAAATGGTTGACGATCGGTGACATCCGAGCGGTCCACATGTGCTCCCCATAAAATATATTGAACACGGTTTTCAGAGATTTGGAACGCGGTTATTGCGTTTTGAGCCATTAAAAAGCCGATTAACGTCTACTCCAAGGTGACGATGATATTGACATTTCCACGAGGTTTCTGAATTATGGGTTTTTTTACTGGGTTTTTGAAACCGTTTAAGAGCCGTAAATCGTCATCTCAAGTGGATTCCCGCGCAAGAGAGATGGGAGATATAAGCAAAAGTAAGGAAGGCAGGTCCTAATTAGTGAGACAGCGAGAGATAAATAAATAAATAATTTAAATAAGAGATAAATAATTTAAATAAATTGGCCGCGAAGCACAGATCAAACGTATACGATGATGTACCAGAGGGGTTACCTTAATTGAGCGAATAATGATTTATTTTCGTTTCGCGGGAGTTAGATAACGTAGGCAGATAGGAAAGTTAACTATAATTCTATTATATTTATCTGTAGACTAACGCTCTTCAGGCTTTTACAACAGATAGGTAATTGCGCAATGACGGTATATATAGTCAGGAAAGGGATAACGATAACGTGTAAGTATATTAATGGCACAACAAGAAAAGAAAATACGCAAATATAGATGCAATATATTAACTATGTAATCACTACGAACTTGTCCGACATTAGCGTAGTTTCATCAGAACGGATAACGTGTATACGATTGGCTATTCTAGCTCAGACTTCGCCGGGTTTGGTAGTGATAACCAACAAAACATAATTGGAACAAGTGTATCTAGATAAAAATAAAATAATATGAATTTGCGGCCCATATACACACGAAATAAAAGGATAAGGCGTATGGGGATCTTATGGATGGATGGATAAATGAAACAAATATATATGGGAGTAAGAGTAATATAACGCGAAAAACCAAGTATATAAATACCAAAAACATAGGAGAACATGGTGTGATAGAAATTCAAAGATGGAAGGAACAATAATGTGAAGTGGAACGGATATAGCAAGAGCATGTAACAGTGATATACGTACAAATACAGACAACTACTTGAGACCGATTCGACAGATACTAGCAATCTTTCAACACACCTGTAAGAACATGGTGAGTAGTATATAGTTATCAGCGGAGGCGTCCAGTACCTTGGCAATAAATAAGCACTGAATTGATCCGACGCCTTGCCTGCTGCACTGGAGGTTTATTTATATATTTATTTTATTTATTTTCATTTATTGGTTTTCTTACAGCCATATAATTAATCAATCTTGAAAAAAAAAAACAATAATTGATATACAGAGGTTTGGGCCAAATAGAAGAAAACAATCGATAAAAAAAAAATAAGAAAAAACATGTCCAATAGTGGGTTTGTGTGAGTGTGTGTATTTGTGTGTTTATTTATTTATTTATTTATTTATTTTGTTTTGGGAAAATTAACAGCAAAACAATCTAAAAAAATTTCCACTGAATTTAAAAATTTACTTTAACTTACATTAATAGTTTATTGTATTATAGCGAATAGTACTCTTCCAGTATTATATTGTTCGAGAATATTCACTGTTTATGTAACATAGTTATTTTGTGGATCAATCTTACTGCCAATAAAAATAATAATAAATGGTTACAAATTAATATATAGACGACATGGCTACGTGAGCCCTGGGTACAACCGGAGAACTTCAATGTTTAAATTCCGCAACGGAGGGACCTAATACGTCCCTGTGCGTGGGGTGCCGCGGGCGTAAGACAGTATTCATTGGGTGATCCACGAGAAAAGATCGCCCAAAATTAATTTAAAATTAGGTATAGTACCTTTGGATGATTGTTATATCTAGGTATGCAGTGTGTACATGGTGAGTATAGGGAAATTGATCCCATGATATAGCGGCCAAGAAACGTTAAATTTCCGATAAGGACGGGTGAAAATACGAGGGAACGGGACATGATAATGGTAGATAGTGAAGAAACATCAACTATGATTAGGGGAGTACCCGATAGATTGTGGTTACGGTTGATCAAACGACAATATGGACTGAACTTAGAAATTAAATATTAAAAATTAATTATCGCGCTTGCGAAGCGAATTTAAATCGTCCGAAGCCGCCGAGTCCGCCCCAAAACATAAGGCAGAGACAGCAACAGAAGGTGGAGTCAACTGACGGCTGTGAGTGGTATCAGGGTTGTGGACCGCCAAAATAGACCTTAGTAGGCGGAATTCTGATATCAGGGACGGCATAGATTAGTGAAACCAAAGAGGCTAGATATGGGCCCTTTTCCCGCGAGGGGAGTTTTAAAATGTTAAGACAGAGCAGTTTTTGGGTCAGTTGGGTGGACGTCTACGGAGGTGCGAAATCCGCGTCGGTTGTTTTTTTGAGTGATAGTTACCGTCGACTTAGAGTGTCCCAGTGTTTGAAAATTATAGTTTAGCTTCAAGTGAAAGTGGTGCACGGGTAATTATACTCTTCGACATTGTTGATTGCTCACGATAAAAGAAAAGGGGGGTACGGGTTTGATTTTATTTTATAAAGGGTAATTAATTTGGCATATTAGAACTTCGGAAATTACTGCGCTTTATTAAGTTGATTAGTCCGGCATATATAGAACTGATATTTGCAGATCTCCGGAAACTAGCTGTGCGTTATAAAGATACCTATTTTATGCTAAACACGCGGGAAATTGTTAATAAGTCTTATAAAAATACCTATCTTATGCTAAATACGCGAGGTCCTGTTAAAAGGGTTTTAACTCAGAGTACGGGTTTGATTTTATTTTATAAAGGTAATTAATTTGGCATATCAGAACTTCGGAAATCACTACGTTCTATAAAGTTAATTATTTTTATCGTCTTACTAGGTTCACAGAATAATACTCGCAGAATTTCAGGAACCGCTAGGGTTCAAATTTAGTTAATTTTTCGTTTTACTAAGTATACAGGAATAGTATTGGCGGATCTCCGGAAACTAGCTGTGCGTTATTAAGATACCTGTTTTATGCTAAACACGCGGGAAATTGTTAAAAGATAAAAGAGTTGTTACAAACAGATTCGATTTTAAATAAGTCTTATAAAAATACCTATCTTTTGCTAAATACGCGAGGTCTCATTTTAATTTTTACATTTGTAAGGCATATAATATTTCGTTAAATGAAATGTTTCGATTAGACCGGATTTATTTCAGTTATTGAAAGAATATTTGGTTTATTTTAATAATCTTTTGTTTATGTTTAATAGTAAGAGTCCGTTAAAATTATAGCGAATAAATTCCGGGATTAAAAATACGTCATGTGAAAAATATATAGCTGTTCTCGCGGGGTTTCAGATTTAGCCTATAATAATCTAGATTTTCATTTCGTTTAAAATTATATAGAGTAATTTCGTGAGAATCGGGGCTTATTTACAATTTTACAGATGTATAAAATTTCATTACTCTAAAAAATTATATAAAATAATCTCGTGAGGGTCGGGGTTTATTTACGGTTTTACAGATGTACAAGTTTCACTATTTTATAAAGTATATAAAATTGCTTTCGTTCGGCCCGGGTTATCTTATATTATATAGGAAAACATAGGTCTCGCGCTATTAAAACATATAAAAACGTTTCATGAGGCCGGGATTATTACGCGCGTTGGGGAAAGTCTATAAGATAAAAATATGTTTAATTTGGTTCGGGTTATTTTATATTTTATGAAAGATATTTGCCTCGCGGACTTAAACTATGAGAAAAAATGTTTCAATTAGTTCTGGCTATACTTTAGGAGTGATGTAAACTTCGCGGTTGTGATCCTATATAAAAAATTGCGTTCGTATAATTCGGGTTACTTTGTATTGTACGAAAACGTAAATCTCGCGTATAAAAACGCGTATAAAAAAAAAACGTATATCATGTATTCAAACATATAAAAACTTCTAGTACACTGTTTCGATAGACCGGAGTTGTATTATACTTATAAAGATGTAGGGCCTCGTTATATTGAAAATATATAAAAACCGCCTGGGGCCGGGTCTTCTTATTTATAAACTATATAAGATTTCGTTGCATTTAGTTATGCAAAATGCTTTCGTTCGAGAATTCGCGTTTCATTTAATAAATATGAAACATATAGATTTCGGTTAGAACTATTTTAAAATGTTTCGTTTAGAATTCGCGTCTTGTATTATAAATGTGAAACTTATAAAATTCGTTTTGAGCTAAAACATATGAACATAGAAACACTACAGTTTTGAACGCTATTTTGTTTACTATGCCTAGGACATTCTTGCGGTGTATTAGACTTGATGGTAAAATTTAAACTCTTACTCTGTTTAAAATATACGTAGTGTCTCCGCCTAGATTGGCTTCACGATATACTTTATGAAATTTGTAAGTTCCGCTGTCCTAAAATTATATAAAATTACCTTCGTTTAGATCGGGTTATATCATATTCCTCGCGGAACGCGTAAACCTCGTTGTCCTGAAACTAAATCAGGATGTTTCACCTAGACCGGGTTCATTTTACATTTTAGGAAGAATATAAATCCCGCGTCTTTCACTACATAAAATGGTTTCGGTATGATTGGGGTTGTTTATACTTGTAGAAATTACAGAATCCCGTTATTTTTAAACTATATTAAAATGATCCGGGGAGTATTTGCCGGAGAGTAGATATCAAATATTCGAGATGATAATAAATTTATATTAAGAATAATATTAAGAATAAAAACTAAATCGGCGGACCCTAAAAGTAATATGTATTGACCTTATCAAGATGTAGACTAGTGGGATTTTATTATAGAAACAATTAACTGTTCTGTGGCGCCTACTTATCCGCGGTATCCCCGATAAATGATAAAAACAAGTGGACAAGTGGTCGCTTCACGGGTTTGTTAAAACTTATAAATGCATGGAATCCTAGATTCAAAGCTTAATCCCGGTATTTCGGATAAATATAAGAATATGTAACATCGGAAAATAACGGGTAACGGTTTTATGAAAAATATCGGTGCGTATAATCATTAGAGTATAATCATTAGAATTAGAGTTTAGTTTCGGTGACCCGGGTAAGTACGGATGCGTAAGACGGAAATAAGGACTATGTTACAGTATTATTAAGATATATGAATACTTACAATTGTCGAGCTAGAGTCTAATTCCGGTATCTCGAGGAATATAAATTTAAAGAAAAGAAAATAATGTCTAGTTTCGGTTTGATTAAAGTATATACACCGTATAGTTGCAGAGGCTGGATACTAAGCCCCAGCTACGGAAACTTATAAACGCGTAATGGCAGGATCAAAGGTTAGGTCGCGATCTATAGTTAATTAGGGGCCTGTGAATCGTATGCGCGTGCAAGGCAAGTGTCCGCAATCCTTAGGTATAAAGTGAGGTACATGAAGTGAAACTACGATGCACTGGAATGGATATAATCGGCGGCAGATGGGTAAGTCATGTCATCCTCTTTCCGTTTTGAGATTATAACGATATATAAAGGTGGCGCACGATTAAGAAGAATGGTCTCGGGTTCGACACCCCAGACAGAGACGGATTCTTCGGACGGAGCTTTCACTGTCGGCGCTTCTGCGCCGACAGTGAAAGCTAACCCCTGTACCGTAAACTTTACACATGTTTATTCACAGGTGTTTGCATGTTGAATCCGTACTGGCCATAATAGGGGCGAATTAATTTGCCAAATTAACCCTTCTCTGCATGTGTGTGAACTTCCAGGGATCGGGCGGCTCGTGTGCTCGACGCCGAACTTATTTATTTACTTCTATTTATTTATTTAATTGATTGATTGATTGAATAATTAATTAATTAATTAGGTATTTATTTGTCTATTCATATATTTATTTGTTTGTTTGTTTATTTATTCATTCATTCATTCTTTCATTCATTCATCTATTTATTCATTTATTTATAAATTATTTATTTATCTACTTGTTTATTTAATTGATTGATTGATTAATTGATTAATTATATATTTATTTATTCATTTATTTATTTGATTGATTGATCTATTAATCAATTAATCATATATTTATTTATTTGTTTATTTATTTATTTATTCATTCATCCATTCATTCATTCATCTATTTATTCTTTATTTATAAATTATTTATTTTTCTATTTATTTATTTAATTGATTGATTGATTGAATAACTAATAAATTAATTAGGTATTTATTTGCCTATTCATATATTTATTTGTTTGTTTGTTTGTTTATTTATTTATTCATTCATTCTATCATTCATCTATTTATTCATTTATTTATAAATTATTTATTTATCTACTTGTTTAATTTATTAATTGATTAATTTATTAATTAATTACGGAGCGCAGAGGGCGTGGGAGCAGAGGATCGCGCACTCTGGAAGCGCAGCTACACCAGATGCAGTGTTTTCAGTCCGTAGGAATGATAGGTAAATAATATAGGGCCACGGAACATAGTATGTTTAGCAATTCCACCGTAGGGTTTATTTGACGTACTAGGTAGTTTCGTTTGCGTTTTCCGTGAACATTCACGAACTTCATACCCCAGTGTTTAATTTAAGTAAAGCTTGTGTTAGGGTTACCACAAAACCAATTCATCCCCTATAGTTCGAAACAAAAAATTACACAACGTGAACTAGGGAGGTCTTGAATAAAGCGAGGGTGTTTGGAAATACTACGTTAAAAACCGTAGAGCCTTCACCCGACGTAGATAGATAGCTTGTTTGCCTCTAACAAGGCGTAAACTCAGTTAGGAGTAGGATCGAGCTGAAAGGCGAAGAAGAGGATCCATCACAGCTGTTTTGGCAAACTCTTACATATTTTTTAAAATAAAAAAATCCTTTGAATCGTGCATACTGCCAGTGATCTGGCGTTTGGAGTGAAGACGATGACCCTTACAAAAAAATGTAGAAAAGCTCGAATGCATGCAACAATATATGGAGAAAATCATGCTTGCATAAGCCGAAGAGAATGAGAAATGATGAAATTAGACACAGATCTAGAGTAGTGGACATCACACATCGTGTATGAAAAAGGCATGTTGCAAGCCAGGATGCCACAAGATGGACTCCCAGAGTTCTGAAGTGGAGACCTTGGGAGAATAAAAAGGGGCGTTGGAAGACCTCAAAAGAGATGGGTTGACGATATAGCCGCCGTAAAAGAGAAGAAATGGCTTCAACAAGCAAACAACAAGGAAGCACTTAAGGGTATAGAAGAGGCCCATCAGTAGTGGAAAGATGAAGGCTGAAGAAGAAACTCGTCGTGGGTGATTTGATTAGCATGACCATGATCGATGCTCTAAGAAGATGTTATCTTGTTTTTGCCAAATGTGTTATTGCCAAAATATATATAAACGTCGTATATTGAACGAAATAATTTTTATGGTCACGTAAAACAAGTACTTTTTAAGGCGGTCGTCTGGCAATGTGAGCTAAATTCAGCGGTGACGAGCACATTTATTTTTATTTATTTATTTTAGTTTATTAGAGACACTAATACAATAGTTATTATGACTCATATCCATTATCTCAATTACAAATGTCTTTGACCTGCTCTAGCATAAACATGCATATGTACATATATTTTAGAATATGAATGTAATACGAATTTGTTAAAATGTATAACTAAATAATTGGCTATTGTATTGTTTAGATTTAGGTTATTTTAAAGAAAATGAGTGTTTTATAGGAGAAACATTTTGATTGTTAATACAGTGTCTGCAAGAATATTAATATCGACATTACGGTCAGCACAATATGTATTGTAAGTACGATATATTCTCGCGATGGGAGAAAAACAACCTAGTATAAAACTTCCCGTAGCTTCTGTTGCATTTTATTGCAATTTTTGGACAAACATGTATCATTCATTTTATTAATTAAAAACTTTGTATAAACCACTGAATTAACGCTAGTAAATTATTATTTTTTTATCTGTGTTTATTATTTATATTATTAACTTTAATTAACTTATTAAATTTACGTTTACTGGTTTCGACACCACTGTGTTTTCATCAAGATGGACGCATACTAACTATCCATTACTTATTTTAGTAAACAAATTAATTTTTGAATGGAGGCGTGGCTACAGTTATGGTGGGGCTAATTGACAAGTAGACCAGGAGACGGGAAATATATCACATGATATATTGCCCATTTCGTGGCAAATTTCACAAAGATAATGATCAGACAATAGATGAAACGTACACATAACAGATAACTCGTGACAATACATGTATCCAATACGCTACTCCGATGTAACATATAATCACATAATTACGACGGTACTTAAACCACAACATCAACATCACATAAGCATCGATGATGGACCCTGCAATGGGATCCGAAACCTTAGCCAGGAAGGAAAAACACGACATAAATAATACCCCAGACAACACAAACCAGAAGATTTTAAATGACTGTGATAACGTCTAAGAACATTCTTAATCACGTAGATAACCAATACATTATGATAGTTTAATTTTAATCGTTAATAAGCCCCAAATATATAAAGTAATACTAATTATGCACATAACTTATGTCTGTCGATTCGTAAAGTCTGTAAATTCCTGGAATTAAAATTTAGGTAATTAAAGTGTGACACGCAACCCGCAATGGTTCAGGGAACACGCAACCATGACGCGCCCACAAAATTACCGTTATTTTTCACGGGCGCACGGCTAGTAATACAAATTACTTATAAAATTTACATTACATTTTTATTTAAAAACTAGCTGTAATCCGTCAAAAATGACGATACTTTTACGTGCCGGTTTCTAAAGAATAATTATTTACTTATTTATAACCGTCATCCACGAAAAAGTAATAACGACTTTTATCAAAATGTTTGAACATTTTTTAATAGTTCACCTGCCGGCAGTTAAAGGTACTATTTTAAAACCTGGTTTTTGGTCGAAAAATGAAATGGTTCGCGTCTTTGCTAAGTGCTATATGTACTTACTGTATTTTTTACGGGTAATGCAGGCTCAGCGATATCAACATCGCTATTTTTTGCTGGCCCGGGGTTTTTTTAGCCGCGAATTCAAACGAAATTACTGACATTGCACGAAGTTGCGAGGACGGATAGACGGACAGATGGAGGGATGGATAGATAATGAAATTGGTATGTTTAATATCAAATAACTACATTTAAATAAAAACAATAACAAGTTCAATTTAATATCAGAGATGTATTTACATCCAGTTTGTTCGAGATATTCATTTTCATTCAAATTAACTAATGCATTTTCGCAATGTCAGACCAAGCATAAAAATAAAATAAAATAAATTACCTTTTTACTTTCCAGACAACTTTTATCATTTAAAGAATGGAAGCAATGTTTAATTTCATTGTAAAATAAAAATAAGTGTAAAATTGTAAGTATCTTTATCAAGTAAAGAATGAACTGGAATTCGCAAGTTTTCAATTAGTCTGTGAGACATAATTTTCGGGACAAAGGGTGCAACAAGAGAAAGCTTAATGGCAAATTCAACCTTTCAGCATAAATTCCACGGAAAAACTGAACCGTTCGGGTAGACAAAGACTCTCGAACATTCCAAAAAGAACGCGTAGTTGGGGATTTCAGCAAGGAACACAGGATTGCCAATTGGCGAGGGTTGGGTGACAGCGGGGTTAAAACTGTCCGGAAACGTCGCGAGGAAACTTTGCATCTGGGGCTTATTGTCTAAATAAGAGTTTGGAGATTTATATCTCTGAAAATTAAGTTGCGCCATTCAACTAAAGGCAGTAAACTACCTTTCTTGAGTATTTATTTAATAGATGAGAGTTTATTCAGTAGAAATGCATTCCATACTAGTAAGCAATCAATGTTTGGGACAAGTAGATGAGTTTGTGTATTTTGGAAGTATGTATGTTCGATCATCGAAAGACAACGAGGGAATGGTGTTTGAATGCAATCATTTCTAATAGAAATATATCTAACAAAATTAGAACTGAATGCGGTGAAGATGAAATCACTTCTACGTATGTGTGATAAATCCAATTATGATAGAATAATGAATGTTGATATTAGGAAAGAATGTTAAGCTGATCTAAGCATAGTTAATAGAAATTAAAAAAGAGTCGCTCGGATGGTTTGGGCATGTAGAACGAATGAGTGAGGAAAGAATGGTAAGAAAGGTATATGACGCAAGTTTTGACGGTGCACGATAGAGAAAGCAACCACGGTAAACCGACCTAGATTAACCAAATACTGGAAAAGGTTCCTGTTAGGTACCTCAACAATCATCGAGTTTACATGCGAAGCTGTATGAATATGGAATGTGGGGTATGACTGTTTTGTGCTGGTTTTCCTATTTGTGATACTATTACTAGCTATTATCATTTATAATTCAGTTAAAGATTTTTTTTAATCCTTACCTGTGACGTCATAAGCTTGGGTTTTTTTTAATCCTTACCTGTGACGTCATGAGCTTGATCTCTACCGTGGTTTATGTCTGCTGGTAGTGGTTTTCCGGACTGACGAATCTTCTGCTTGTTTGTGTTGTACAACTTTCTTCTTATTTCTCCTCTCAGTAAAGTGGCTATTGTACTTTGTTTAACTATCTATACGGTACAATTTTGTACTCATTTTCATTTCATTTACTTGACTCTATCTTCACCTTATTTTCTTACGATTCATATTCATTATTTTTACTTGTATTTCCTCACATGCATGTACATCATGTATTTATCGTATCTCATTGTATTGTAAAGTATTGTTTACTAGTTGACAGTGAAGAATTATGTAGTCGCCTCTCCGTGCCGCTTGCAGTCATATGAGTTTAAGTGGCGTGGGGTGGATGACAACATTAGCATTAAAAAATGCCGAATTTGATGGCGAAGGTGTAGGACCTTTATAGGACCTCTTTCTCATAAAACGTGTATTCACTGTATGAATGTGGATTAGGCGAGAGTTGTGTGTCAGAATATAATAGCGGGGCGCTCTATGCTCTCTGTCTACCTCCGTGAGGAAAAAGCGTGATGGTAAGCAAGTATATCACGAGACTATCGAAGCAGAAGGAATCAAATGTATTCAAGAATTTCTTGGCATTCATTCAGTAGACAATTCACTCATAAGAAAGGCACATAAAGGATAATCTACAAACGAGTGATTGGTACGAAATTATTGCGAATTAAAGAATAATGCTCCAATTTAATTTGTGTCTAGTGTCTTTTATTGCCACGATCCCGTAATAATATTATATATATTATTTAAAAATAGTCAATTAATATTTATTACTATAAACGCCAATTTTATGTCCTTAGTGTTAAGATGAAATTACACATCAAATTACAAGGCAAAAATATGTCGTGTATTCATCGAAACTCTTCAACAAAATACTCAACAGCTTGTTATAAATGGAAACATTATGAGCAACCTACGTTGTACTAGTAGAACTGTAAATTTATACTCTTATCGAGTAACTTAATAATGTAAAATGAAATTCAATATGCACATAAGCAAACAGAACATTGTTGGCACCCATTATATTGCTTTGACGAAAGATTATATTTCACTCAGACTGCTGTACACTCCACTGCTTTTTCTTACACTAAGCAATATCAAAAATAATATAACAAGGAAAGTAACGACGTACACTTTACAAAAAATGGTAAGTAAATGAAGCCCTCAAATTGACTTACAAATAAATACGCAATAACTATTTAACTCGCTCAAGTACAAAAAATATCTTACACACGATTATCGTAGTTAAAGGGTAGTATTAAAATTGCTGTTAAAATACATTAAATATATTTTTTTAAATAATGGAGAAAGAAATATAACCTCCAATATGCAATATACTTAATTGAGATTAATGTATTTGTAATTTTTTTAATAGCTGGAGCACAGATTTTAAAATTGATGTGATTTTAACATTTCTCCAACAGAGCAACAAGTAAAATATTATATATAAGAGTTATCATGATTTAATGTAAATACTGTTATTTGTAGTAGAATATAGATGATGATTGATCTTTTTCTGTCTAATCTATATATAAATAATTAACCAAAATTATAAACTTTTATGTCTCAACTCAGAATTTTCTAGTAAAATAGGCATTTCTAGTGAAGTAAAACTACATCTAAAATGAATCTGTTTTACGTGTAGCAGTAATTATAAAAAAAAATTCATTTGCCTCCCACAGACACGTACCGTGACAATATTTGACTATTAGTTTTTTGAAAATTTTTGAAAAAAATAATTCCCAACGGGAAAATTTTGTGTTTCCGTCACTTTCAGACTTTTCCAGATATTCCTCGAATGTTATAGATAATTCTAGAGTGTTGCAGGGCGTTCCAGAGGGTTTTATAGTTTTGTTGTTTTTGACATTTCTAGAGGGATTCCGATTGCGCGTAATTTCTCCGAATCCTATCAACGCGTTACAATAATACGTAGCAATGAAAAAAGAATAATAACCTCAAAAAATCATTTCTATCGCAATTTCAGGCTGCCATGCTGGTCTGCGGTTACGATAATTCTCAAATAATACTTTGAATAGTGATCGCGCCAGTCGTGAAATTATGTTATTGTTTGGTATTATTAATGAAATTACAAATGTTCGTGAAATGGCGAGAAATAATAAATAAATGATGAAATCTTGTCGAGAAATCGTGACAGATGTGTTTTTATGTGTCGGGGAATAAAAACAGTCTGAGGGATGAATGAAGGCGCCTTGAGTTGCGTACTTTGACATTGACAAAACAAACAATATTTACACAACCGCACACAAACTTATTCATACAATTCACCTTCCTTTCTCCTCCCGTCCCACATTCCCCTCCACCCTCCTACTCGCTTTTAAAATAATTCAAAAAAAAATATTTTACATTATCACACTTTTTTTATATATTACTACATTCAGTGGTAAATTTGTAATTGGCATAATTTAATATCCATTATTTTATTTTTGCTTATATATTATAGATCTGCTGTTAATTTCCCTCAAATAAATAAATAAACGTTTTGCGGAAAATGTTTCAGGTGATAGGAAAACGCATTAGAGTGATATGTTATGGCTCAACCTCGGTATGCGATCATCCATGCACCGGAATCCATGCGGCGTTGACGACGGGTGATCTTCGAGCGTGGTTGTAGAACGGGGCGAAGTGCTGTCGTTGGAGTGGAGAGACCGGCGTCGTGGAGCTGGAGTCGCTGGGGGGGTGGGGGTGTAGTTGGTGTATCGCGGTGAGTTCAAAGATGATGACGGTACTGCAAGCTGGTTGATGCTGGACCGCCGAGGTATGTTGCAAGAGCAGTGAAGCGATGATGACGATAGCGTTTCTGCGAGCGTGGATCTGGTATGTAGTGGAAAATGAGACGAGCGGCTTAGTAGTGTTGTAGATGTCGTGGTTACTGTAGACTGGAGATATGTCGTATAGCGTAGAGCGAGGCAAGCTACGTAGCTAGGTGATGCTACGAGTAGTCGGGCAGCGTGACCTTGTGAATGAGGCGAGGGAAACGAACTAACTTAGTACTTTACTGCGACGTCTTTTATATCCAGATTTTGGCGTTGTCATGCCGGCTGCAACAAAGAACTGTAGCGTGGAAATGAAACATATTTCGCGAGCGTAAAAACTGTGTTAGAAATAGCCCATCAGCATATTGGATTCCTTGTTCTGCCTATTTTGCCGGCGTGGAAACAGACGCGTCAGCATTTTGCATTTCTGATGACTGTGTGTATCTTGCTTCATCATCATATTTTAACCTCGCTCCGTCTGATTCTTCTGCGTCAGTCAGTTAAAGCTCTATGTCAGCATTTTTCATACAAGTGTTGCTGGGCGTTAATATCGGCCGATTGTATGTTTCCCGTACGAACTGTCGTCTTCAGCGGTGATTACAGAATGTGGGGAAACGGATCGTTGACCCCAAAGGGGTAAATGGAAGGATGAGAGCAAGTCAAAAATATTTTTCTAGAATGAGTACCACAGCGAAAAATAATTTCATACAGCAAAGCAATCTCATTTATACATATAATAAATCAATACATATTATAATACGCCTGACTTCAAAAAAATGTAATGTAATGTAATATTATAATTAAGATTTTGCGTCCTCCTACATGTATTAAAATGATACATTTTATTTATAGCTTACTTCCTAAAAATGGCTGCTGGGAAAATGATTGGCCTTATAAAATTGACTACAAACGCAATATTATTAATAACTCCAGTAAAAAAGTCAGAAGAATTCCTTTCGTAAAAATAAGATGGATGTTTAAGATAGTATTTTACTAAAAAACAAGTAAGAAACATGCATGTGTATGTCATAATAATTTTGTGGAATGCGTCGTTATTTTTCAGATAAGTAAGATTGCCCTTTTGATATTAAAATCAATGAAAATATGATACGGATAAAATTTAACATATTAAACTATAACCACGACTTTTTTATTAACGAAGGAGCTGACGTTGATTTGGACCTCGTACTGTTTCCTTTACATATACATTACATACCTGTTGCCTTTCTTATTTGCTTGCCACAGGTTATCATACCCAATACATACAGGGTACAACAGGAGTTAATTAATACACAATAACGTACAGGTACAAGACTCTGGCCTAAATTATGAATCGAAAATGTTCCAACAATAATGTCTTAATATTCGTAGTTATGAAGATAAACAACTTTAAAGTTTACATTTTTTTTTCAATATTTCTGTCTTACCTTCTAGCGCATCAGTTGAGCATAACGGTGGGTAATATTTTTTAAACTAGAGTTGTAATACCACAATGTTGCAACAATATTCTACTATTTTTAAATAAAGATAAATGCCTGTTATATGAAAAATATGACTATTTTACTGATCTGGAACGAGGCACAAACAATTTATCACTTCACATGTTTTTTGACTACCAGATTAATAAGCAAAAATGCAAAACTAATGAATAACTCAACACGCTTCGTAAAAAATTTTATCAGTCGTTTAAGTGAGTTTCATTAGAAATATTTCATTCGTTTATACGTACTCCGTTAATGTTTAAAGTTAATTCAATATATAGGAAAAATATAAACAGCCCCAATTCTGCCAAACTTGATCAACATGATAAATTGAATAATAAATTCTGGTTCTGGTTCTGAATTAAAACTGGTCTAAAAGTTACTGGGAGTAAATTTTTTTATAATTTTTAGGAACAAAGGTTAATAATTTGGAAGAATGTCATACACATATAAAAAAGGATATTGCTTAAAAAATTCTAATAAAAAAATAGATATCTCATTAAAAATAAAAATAAATAGTTTATGGTTAACCTGCGTTAATTTTGCAAGAAGGTTATATTGCTCAATATTTTCCCTTAAAAAATTTAAAATTTGGCCTTTAGTTGCATTTTTAATGCCATAATTCTTTGTAATTTTTGTTATAATATCTACTTGTACTACCCGAATTTAATCAAGATTTCGATATTTCTGTATATTTATTTCACCTTTCCTTACATTTCACTAAAAAATGCTGAAAATAAGTTGATTCCCTTGTGAAAGAAAAATGTCAAAACAACTTTTTTATTCAAAGCGAGTTTCAACTAAATTTATAAAGCAAATAATTTTTTTCCGCTTAGTTTTCTTTAAAAAAAAATTAAAATGCTAAAATAAAATAAAAGACGTCAATTTTGTGTGAAACCACGAATTTTTTAATTATTGACGCCAACCGGTTGACTTCGCTTGACTCAAACTTCGTCAGGTCGTAACAACTATATTATTTCAATACATCAAAATTTTTCTTTCCACCAAAATATTAAAAATACTGTTTTTAAATAATCTTCAAATGTCTTTTTTTATATTTATTTTTATTAAAAAATATGTAGAAAAACATATGGCATAATATCTTATTTTTTATCAGTTGCATGGAAATTTAAAAGCACCATTCCTGATGACGGAAAAAGATTGTGAGCTAAAAATAATTGCGGTGACCTATAAAATTTAGATACAATATATTGTTAAAATTCCACTGACATTGCTAATTTTAATATTTTTTATATTTATTTTCAGGTAGATGTATTGTGTTCACTATTTAATCTAACCTAACCTAACCTAACATATCCGCTTAATTTCCTAATTGAAAATTTGTGTATAATGAAATTGTAATTACTTCACTTACTAAAAACGCTGTTTACTTTTAATATTATTTCAATTTCTTTTGTGACATATGGCTGCATCTTTATAATTTAAATTATAATTTTTATATTATTGTATATGGTAAATAATTTGTTACAAGTCTAGTCATCGTTAGAATCGTACATAAATCTCAGTCATAAATGTCAGTAAAAAAACAGTTAAAATAATTCATAAAATAAGCTTATTACTAACTTGAATAGCCTTTAATTGCCTTTCTCTAAAGCTCTAAGTTTTACATCTACATAGCAATATTATCTTAATGGAATAAGGTTTTCCTTGATAGTAGCTAGGATCCGAACCGCCTTTTTAAAGCTAAAAATGTGTCATTCCCCTTTTTCAATCTTGCTGTACGAGGGCTTACCCAAAAATAACGAGTTTTTTCCATTAAAAATTGTGTATTTGATAAAAATTTCAAAATATAACCATCTTCAAAATGTCCATCAAATGTTTTGTTTGTCCCTGTGGTGGAAATAGTTTTTAAGCTCGTCCGATGTAATGCTGTTTAGTAGGTACCACCATTTTATTATGCTTCACCTCTTCAGAACAGCCCTTTTTAGGTGTTTTTTCTTTCTTTTAAACACTTATTGTTTAACTGTAGTCCATTTCAAGCTGGTACGTGGTATGAATTGTAAGTATGGACGAGCCCTCTGATGTTGAAAAAATAAACCAAAATAATTCTTCTAATTTCTGGATACCACCTCGTATGGTCCAAATACATCTTATTTTGTCAGAAAAGTAATTCACAGTTACTTAAAAGATAGAATATATTCAAAAGCACTTCAAACACTACACTGCTATAAATAAATGATGAAATTATTTGCTTAATTCACAAAGCATTCCTGACATCAAAGCACGAAGTATTACGAATACAAAGAAATTACGAGTGAGTCTCCTGGAAGCTTACTTTATCAAAAAACTGTTGAGTTTTAATAGAACAGAAGGAAATTCACACGAAATATTAATTCAGGCGTAGTCTTAATAGGCAATAAATTTAGAGTCACGTAGTAATACTAACTTCCACTTCAGTGAAATGTGAAATCAGATAAGCTACATATTTTACAAATTTCTGTAAAATGTACAGCCTACGCTTTCGAATTATGAAGAAAATTGAGATGTATATTTTTTAAATATTTAATAAAAAAAATGAGAATATATTAACGATAAATTTTAATCAATTTGAACATGTATACAGCGTTATTTGGAAAACATTAACAACCTCGCAGGACTATATTCCTGCCTTGATTATGAGTCTAAATGTTCAAGCAGCCATGATCTAATATCAATAGTTATGGAGTTATGCAATATCAAAGTTTGCATTTTTTTCAATATTTCCGACTTATTCTTTATAGAACACTGAACTATTATTACACATTACGATTACGAAAAATTCATTTGTTTCAATAGAAGTTTAATAAAATGATAAAAACCTTGCAGAAATTCCAATTAAAATGCTTTCCAATTGGAGTTCGAAGGTTTTTATTATTTTATTTAAGTTGTATTAAAGGGAATGAATTTTTCATATTCGATATTACTGTAATGTAAGTTACTGTAATGATAGTTCGACGTTTAAAAAAAATAATTCAGAAACAAATGATGATGAAAAAATGCAAACTTTGATGTTGCATATACAATAATCTCATAATCAAGACAGAATTATAGTCCTGCGAGTTATTAAAGTTTTACAAATAACTTTATATATTTGAAAGGCTGTATATAGACTGATGGCATATTTGGCATACAGAACGAACTTCAGACTTCGAAATTTCAGACAGATATAATCAAGTAGCTTGGTTTTACTGGCTGTTGAAAGTAGGCAAGTTAGTGCCTGCAATCAAAAGAAGAGAGAAATTATCGGCAGTAATTCGATTCTTTTTGGACGGGAAAACATGTAAATTATTTCATAATGAAGTCGCACGCCGTGTTTACAAGCTCCATATATATATATATAGGACCCATTCGGGAAATGTCATCATATATGCTGGTCTAATTCATTTGATATATAATATACTAGCTGTTCGTACCCGGCGTTGCACGGGATAGGGATGGAGTTGAAAATAAATTTCTGGTAGGAAACAAAGATTTAATTCGAACGGTATAGATTTGCGTCGAAAATATATCAGGGGGAGGAGAAAAGGTAAAAGGGGAGGGAGGAAATATAACCAATGTTACCTGCCGAATCCTAAAGAATAAGTTTCCAAATTTTGAGTCCGATCGGTCAAACAGTACAGATTTGCATTGAAAATATGTCAGGGAGAGAGGAAGGGGTATGAGAATAGGGGGGAAATATCGCCTATGTTACTTGCCGAGTCCTAAAGAATATGTTTCTAAATTTTGAGTCCGATTGGTCAAACGGTACAAATTTGCATCGAAAATATATCAGGGGTTAAGGAAGGGGTATGAGAATCGGGAGGAAATATCCCCTGTGTTACCCGCTGAGTCCTAAAGAATAAGTTTTCAAATTTTGAGTCCGATCGGTCAAACGGTACAGATTTACATCGAAAATATGTCAGGGGGAGGGGAAGGGGTAAGAGAATAGGGAGGAAATATTGCCTATGTTACCCGCCGGGTCCCAAAGCATAAGTATGTAAAATTTGAATCGAATCGGACAAATGGTGTAGATTTGTATACAGAACAGACAGACATTGAGTTTTATAGGTATAGATGATTAAGGGTGCCCAGGCCGTCTGATTGAGGTAACTGCAGAGGATATTTCATTAAGTGGACATGACAAATTTACGTTTAATTTGTATACGTTATTACATTTAATTAACATACAAGTATTATAATTATTATCAAAGATGTAGGAGAAACCTGCTTCGGAAATCCCTCAGTGTCAGGAAGAAGACGAACATCTACTTCACACATCTTTGGTGTATATTCGTATATTTTAGAAATATGCTTGTCAGTTTTGTCATTGGTTAATTATTTTATGTCTACGTACATTCATAAATCAATAGAGTAGCTTGTTGGTCTTTTGGTTAGGATACTCGCCTCGTAATCCAAAGGTCGCGGGTTTGAATGTCACTCCAGACTAGCAAGTTAGCCCTATTTACACAACGCAAGCGTTTAGCTTAGTTTCAAAATAGTAAGAATATTGATGTGACACGTGTTCCGTGTTCGCATCTCTGTTTAATATATATATAAATACCGCCTGCACGCACTTGATATTGAGATTAAACTCGCCTAAATCTCATTGTATTTCATTTCGTGTAAATTGGCTTTTAACGCACAGATGATGGTCAAGTGAGCGCGCGAGCGTATTTGTCGCTAGGCAACGGCACGTATGTGAAGTGCACCTTGAAAATGGCGACGCGGCGCGCGCGGGCGACAGTATCGTAACAGTTTAGGGCCGGTCTTATAAACGAAAGACCAAATTTCCGTTAGTCTATCGACAATATACTAACGGATGGCCGTTCGTTTATAAATGTTACCGATGCTCGTCTTATAAAACTTTTTTTACCGTCCGTAAGTATCGCAATATCGCACTGCTCTTGTCTATGATTTTAGAGCTGTCAAAAGCGAATTATATCTCTTTTCTATCTAAAATTTCTCGCTCGCATCAGATTTTTGGGATACTTCCCACAACACTACATTGGTAATAGCCTTTAAAACCCCAACTTAGTCTGAGCAGCTAATAATATTGATCCTAGAGCATAGAATCTCGAGGCAACAAGCAATTTTGTAGTTGGTGATAATGTCAGATTCCTACGGATGCGCCTTTTTACATTGTTCCCAATATCTTCTAGAAGCTCATATAAGCTCTTGAGCAGACCTTTTTGACAAGCGAAAGCGGTAGATAAAATCTGCGTCATCTAAAATATTAAAATAATCTACTCGTATATTGAACATTCTTTGTCGTCGAGTTTGTTCTTTATCCGACGAACTTGAATACAATAATAGCTCGACATCGTTATGTGAAAACATTTTTCCTTGAAAATGTAGCAACAGTCAGCACGGTATATATGTACATATTAAACAAACAGCATTAAACGCAAATTGACAGCGGACCTAACCTTAAAAAATAATACGTCAATCTGTCATACTTCTGTCAGTTTCAACTAACGGACGGTAAACTGGTGGTTCGACTGTCGGTATCGGCCGTCGGTAAAATTTTACTAAAATTTGATTAACGGATTGTTATAAGACGAAAAAAGTGACATTTATATCAAATTTCGGTTTATTTGGTCTGACATCTAACTAACGGACGTTTATAAGACCGGCCCTTAACGTTCCGTTTAACGGGTCGTTCTTGAAAATTATTATCACCCCTCCGTGCGCTGCTGCACGGCTAATATTCCGTCTGCCTCCAACGGCAAAATACAGGGTGCATTTTATACAGCATGTCGGTGGCGTTTTAGAATGACTTTTTAAAACAAATCATTTAAAAATATGTATAGCAAATTTGATTTAAAACAATTCCAAACATAATACTTTGAACAATCTATGTTCCTCTGTGTGGTCCTACCTTTGTCCGCTCCCCTCCCGCCATCACCAGGAGACTGTCGGCAAAGCTGTTCTCTCTTCTCGTAGTTTGTCAAAAACAGTCACAGGGCTTTGTCGCTTTGCAATTTTTTGTCGCCGCTCATAAAAGAACTCTACAGTGAAATAGTGTTTACTATTAGTGCGTGTGCTTTAAATGAGGTGTCATGAGAGACTGAGAGAATTATCGGAATCCGGTGAGTAATTCCATCCTACTTCCCTTTCTTCTCACCGCATCAAATTGAATATGAAAGACGTGTATTTTTTTTATAAAATACGCGGGCATAAAGCCTTTAACGTACACATAACAAATAAATAATGAAAAAATAAGGTAAAAAGAAATAAAATATTTTTTAACATAAAATATAAAAGAATAATACAGTGCAAAAGTATGCAGTAGGTACCTAAGTACATAGGTCATCCACAACAATAACCGGCTACTTACGCATTCGAAAAGGCACGTACGGATTTAGCCCTTCTTCTGTGGTTTTGCAGAGCCCTGTGAAGATTTTGTAGCACAATCGAGTTCTAATAGACTTTTTACAGTTGTCGATGGCGAACGTCACATTTACGCGAATAACCCTGAAATTTTCCCTGAAATTCATCATCAAAAGTGTGGCTTTAACAGAACTGTGCCATACCGCACACGACTCGTGTTACAATACAATTTCTGGGAGATTCATTTCAATTCGCCGCGTCGTTTACCTGATTAATTTTTCCTTGACATTTTTCTTTAAGGCTACATGAAGGAAAAAATCGAAAGTAATAAGCCAATAATAATTCAAGAACTGAAAAACAATATTCGTCACGTCACAGGAAATGGAACAAATTATTTCGGATGCATGCAAAAATGTAATGAAAAATGTAGTTTAAATAGCTCGTATTTAAAGCAGTCGTTCAGCTAATTATTTTCTACAATAAATTTTTAAGATTTAAATATAAATGATCTGTATTTTTTTAAATTATTATCTTTGTTTAAAAAAGTTATTCGTTAACGACAATCTGCTAAATAATAAAACACCTTTTAACAGCAAAACTGCTGACTTGTATGTTTAGTCCACAAGCTAATATTAACATTGTTATTGGCATTTACTTCAAGGCTGTCAAAATAATGTAACTATAATCATTTTTTTTAATGATAATGTAATCTTAACAGAATATTATAATATAAAGGGGTCATATTATCAGGGGTAGGTATATCTTGAGAGACAAAAAATACAAACATTCGAATTAAAAAAAAATTTGGGGAAACTATTGTACAAGTAAAATTTATTATATTATCATTGTTGATACATGTTGATCATGCATCGTTGAATGTTCTCTCAAGAATCAATAGATCATATTTATATATAAAATTTATATATATAGTTATATATATTCTATAATATATATATCTATATATACTACTTAGATATATATATATATATATATAATTATATATATATGTTTTTTCTCCCAACCAGCCACAACCACCCACCCGTGGTTTATGGTGGTGGATCGCCCTTGGGTGTCACCTGAAAATATGCGAGTTTGGTGGGGGTGGCCTGTGCAGGGGTGGAGTGGTTGACGAAACTGCGCTTTCAGCCATTGTTTTGTTTGGACAGGCCGCCCATGCTTCCGATTGTTTCAAAATAGGGCGCGCCGGCTATGTCGTGAAGTCTAGAAAGGTTTCCGGAAAAACCTGCTCTCGGAGAGTTCGTGGGAAGGAGAAGCGTTTCTAGAAAAATATCCCGAAAGTTTCATAAGGTTTCTAAACTGAGTGGCGAAATGTTTATGTGGGTGCGAGAAGGTTTCCTGTTACGATTCGATACATTTCTTGAAAGTTCTGGAAGGAGATATTCTAGGAAGGTTTCTCGAAAGTTTCTAATGACGATCCAAACATTGTACGAAAATCTAGCGTGCGAAGCCGCGCGGGCACAGCTAGTTATTTATAAAATTTACAAATAGCGGGGTTGTGTGCCGTCCCGCAAATGTCCTCCGTGACGCGCGTAGCTCGTGGAGATAATTTTGTTACCGGGGTTTTTGTGAAATAAAAAAGTTAATTAATTTCCTATTAAATGATATATTCTATTGCCCATAAAAGTAAAATAAGACTTACAATGGATACTTATAATGTCATACGAATGTAAAAAAAATATAAGCAAATAGAAGGCCGACGAAAAGAAATTTATTTAAAAAATATTTTTATATGTTTGTTCTAAGAACACAATTATTTTGTCCTCTTCTGTAGTTTCCTACATAAATAGCTTCGTCTCTGTGAGATGGTATTAGATAATTTATCTTAATTAATTATCGCTCCGTGGATTCCAATAACTTTGTTCTCAGAACATACATAAAAAATATCGTTATAAATTAATACTCCGTTTGTGTATACGCGAGTGTATATTAAATGTAAAAATTAAAAAAACATTTTTTTTTAAAAAAACAGCGAAAAAGACAATTTTCTCTGTATTTTGTTACATTCAATGATACATATTCATTATGAATGTGTAATAAATAGCACAGATATACGAAATTCGATAAAAAATAAAATATTGAAACTGAATTAATTTAATTTGGTTTATATTTTTATCAAAACTTGGACATCCTTGCACTGTGCAATCCGACATATGAATAGTGGATAAAGCACTAATAGCCAAAAATAAAAATTTTGAGCTATGTATACATCAGTACTATATGCCTTCGCCATCACAATAAACACTGCACTGAAGTCCTATCTGTGTTAAGTGTTAATTTTCTAGTTATATGGGAATGCATATCGCATAAGTATTAAGTGCCCTGTAATTTTTTTATAAATAAGGCACTAAACGCCGTGAGTATTTTATAGTTATAGTATTAAAATGACTAACTCACGTGAGGTACCTGCGTATAATATATAGTGTCGAAAATATTAATGAAAATATGTGTAAAATAGCACATTACACATATTAATGAAAATATGTGTAAAGGAGCGAAAAAGACTCAATTATATCTTAAATGAACATTCTGAACTCATGTGAGGTACCTGCGTGTAGTATAGTGTTGAAAATATTAATAAAAATGTTTAAAATAGGACATACAGAGCGAAAAAACTATATTATATCTTAAAATGAATGAAGAAAAATGAAAAAAGAAAAATTAAAACTCTGGACTCACGCGAGGTACCTGCATGTAGTATAGTGTTGAAAATATTAATAAAAATATGTGTAAAATAGCACATAAAGAGCGAAAAATATTATATTACGTCTTAAAATGAACATTCTGGCACTTAGTGCTTTACTCTTTTACAGTATTCATATGTTTTGCTTAATCAAAATAGTTTATCGGATAAGAGAGCAACAAAAATTTAATTTATGTATCTACATCAAATATACAAATGTGAATCGATCGATGTTTACAAATAGTTCAATTGTACTATATTTATAGTTATTTGAATAAGTCATGACCTAAACCGTTAATGTGATTGTAATTGTATTCTTATTTGATTTTAACGATGATTGGTGACCGATCGTCGTTACAATCAAACACAAATTTCACATTACAATTCAAAGATTTGGTTTGTCCCTTGTTCGAATGCGTTGGTCTTCACAATATAATACATTTATGTTTTTTTTTGTAATCAGAGATCTTGACTTATCTTATCGATATTATTTAAATAAAGATGCTAACATGAAACGTTTAATACCTGTCACATCAACATTCTTACCATTTTTAAACTTAGCTAAAGGCCTGTGATATGAAAATCAGGATTAACTTGTTGGTCCAGAATGAGGCTGAAACCTGCTACCACTGGATAACTAAGCAAAGTTTTTAAATTTATGTTTAATTTGTATATGAACATTAGAAAGTTAAATAGATTAACCTCGAAAAAAATTAAGATTTGAGTTAAGTCTTATGATGCTTAAGGCGACACATTCACTGCAAATGCATATTTCGGCGTTTTTTTTTACGAAAATGTGGGTTTTTATTATTTATTTATACCAGGATGTATTCACTGGGCTGCAATTTTTTTAGAGAAATAACTTAGATAAAACCTTTTTAATAATATAAAAGTAATAAACTAGAGATTATTTATAATAATTAATCAAATATAAGCATTAATCGACAGGCCGCGGCCAAAAAATCGTTTTTAGTGTCCTAGGCGGCGCTAATTTTTAATAAATTAATGCGTAAGCATTATATGTTTTTCTATACGTATAAAGTATATTCATTATCTAAAACTATTACTAAGGAACTTAAAAAATATGCGATATTAATAATGTTATAATGTTTTAAATTTGCAAGATATTTTTATGTTTTTTGTTGATTTTAAAACGCTTTTTATTTATATAAAGAGATGACTTTATTTATTATCTATTTATTCCCCTATTTTGAGGATTTACTCACATAATGAGTAAAGCCTTGAAATATAGTATATTTTATACGTATAAAAAAACATATTATGCGTACGTATTCAATAAAAATTAGCGCCGCCTAGGACACAAAAAATGATTTTTTGTCGATTAATGCTTATATTTTATTAATTATTGTAAATAATGTCCATTTTATTACTTCTATATAATGAAAAAGGTTCTGTCTAAGTTATTTCCCTAAAAAAATTGCAGTCTAGAATATACATTCTCATATAAATGAATAATAAAAACCCACATTTTTGTAAAAAAAATGCCGAAATATGCATTTGCAGTGAATGTATATATGTATCCATATATGAGGTTTTCAACTCGAGATAATCTCTGAGATACGAATTTTAGTATCATGAGCATCTTAGAGACATCTTTTAGTCACATCTTCCTAGATACCATTTGCCACATCATATCATTTAATGTCTCGTATCTTAATTTACACGTGTTTTCAGTTCATGGATTTTTGATGTTCCATCCGATATTTTAGTGAATTTTAACCTCCCTTGTAGCAGTTATAACAGAATAAAAATGTTTCGTAATTTTATATCTTCTGTTTTTCTTACTTTTCGAAATGAATTTTTGTAGGTGTCTATGGTTCAAAGTGACGTTGTGCATTGAATATGTCTAACAAATTGAAAATCATACATGGGGTTTACGATTTTGCCTCTTTCTACCAATGATGAATGATCTTTGAATGAAAATCCCAACACGTGTGCATAGTACGTACACATATATGAGATTTATCTCACAGTATTTCATCTAATGGGCACGGTAAATAAAAATATTTTGAAAAAATAAACTAAAAAGCTAAAGCTGTAAAATGATAAAGCTCTGAATACTGAAACTGAAAAAATATGCATGTAAAAAACTTTTCAAGACACATTTATTCTAGATTTTTGCTCACAATGGCTGTGACTTTTCTGTAGAAATATAAATCAATCATGTATTAAAAAGTTAAAGTCACCTTAACACTAACAAAAGACTTGTCATAAAACACAAAAAGTTTGGTAAAATTCGGGGCAAGTAATGAAGATTTATGTGTTTGTGAATTTTCATTTAAAATTGCCTGACTAGAAAGCGGAAATGATTTTATTTATCATTTAATCAAATACAAAGTTAACCATTATTTTACCGTGAAAGAAAATACTTGGACGCACGGGCTCGGTAGGCTTATCACTGCAAACCTCTCTGTTTGTTGTTTACAGTATATATGAAATGCAAAGGCTTTACAATTTTATAGCTCAGAGCTTAGCAAGCATCTAAGTCTAGTGAAAATAATTAAATTAGAAAAGAAAAGTTATATTATAATAAGAATAGAATCTGAAATCAATTAGAAAGAATAGAATTTAAGGGAAGGAATTGGGGTAGAAAGAGTATTCGTGTTCGTATGGAGATGATTATTTCTCACCTGAAGATAAGCTCCGGGAGAAAATGAAGTTAGAATAACAGAATAAGACTGAGAACAAGCGTGGCGGGTGGTCCGAACAAAATCAAGAACACACTGCGTGGTGCAAATAGCCAATAACATGTGTCAACTAATTTCAAATGCGTTGGTGCATTACTGTCCAGCGTGAAGCGGTCATATTTAGTATCTTTCCCTCGTAGATATTGCTCATGTATACACTGATGAGTATCGATATACAGCACATTCTTAAATTGCCAAGACCAAAAGATCGACCTATGACACAGGTATACATTTTTCAAAAAAAAAACCTAAAGACTACATTTCTTTCATATAATTGTGGAATTCATATCACAATGCAGATAACCACCAATCTAGGCCACACACACACATACACAGTGGCAAGGAATACTATTACACATTAGCAAATAGAGGCACGATAAAGACCCGCGCGACCATCAGCATTTCGGACGATTTCTTCACACTCACACAGCCGCACTCCAAGACTCCTTTGTTCGTAAATTATATAAAAGCGGCAAATGCCCTAGGCAGGCATGTCAGTCTTACGTAGACCTCCGGCGGGTGCCCGGAGGCTATGGCCCTTAGAGTATCTATCACTGTCTGTATAATTATACTCATGTATATTTTGTACTTGTTTTATCGAGATAATAAATCATCAAATATTCTA